>JAULBM010351680.1:0-12128 GCA_032357055.1 Geukensia granosissima | reverse complement strand
CTCCGTTTTTTCTTTGCCGCACTGCCAAAGAGCAAGCAGGCGACACACGTCTTCCGAGGAAGACCCAATACTAAGTTGAATATACGTATTGATTTCACAGTTTGGATGAGGTAGCCGCAGCTGATAAGTTTCTCGATTTCCTCACTATGAAGACTACCTCAGAAAGGGCGTCCGTTGGTTAGGTTAGATTTTAAATTCTCAACCAACGACCGTTGAATGGGGACGTTAAAAGTTAGTCCCTTGATATGAGAAATGCCACGCTCTCAGAACGGAAAATAATCCTTTGTAAGTGGTCTGTTTGGGACAATTTGTGATACACATGTAGCTTAATTTCTGCTCTTAATTTTAAGTTCACCTCACAACGTGAGGGTCTATGTGATACCCTAGCGTCAGTGTCAGCGTCCAAGGTTGCAAGGTTATTTATTTCATATTACTGGCATGTACCTCATCAATCATATTGGTATAAAAGATGCATCTAGTGATGCTGACTTTGAACTATATTTAAAGCATGAACGCATCGGTAAGGAAACATGGTTAGAGTCCTTTCTAGCTCACTGGCATATCTAATATCAACCATATTGAATGTGAATGGATGTCAACTGCAATGCATGTTTCAGATGCACACATTAACCAAAATTTAACGCACGAATGACTCATTTGGGAAACAATGTTAAAGTCCGTTCCAGCTTACTTATACGTGCCATATCAACAATTTTGGTTTGCAGGATGCATTTATGACAACTGCAATGAATGTTAAGGGTGTTTACTTTAATCTATATTTAACGCACATTTCTGTTAGGAAACATAATTACAATCCAGTCAAAAATATAGATATAAAAATGTATGACAGTAATAAGACAGGAGCTCAGCTGGCTCTGACTGCTTTCACTATCTTTCGACATTCCAATCCAAGTTTCCGGTTTTTCGTCTATTTTTCCCAATTGTAATTTATTTATCGTTAACTTATTGATGTCCTGGATATGGCTGAAATATTTACCACTTGATTGTGAGTAGTAATCAATCAATCAATCAATCAATCAGTTGAAAAAAAATGTTTCAGGTAATTTCTCAACATTTTTTAAAATTGCCCACTGGACACTTTTTACAATTTTACGTACGTAAATAAATGAATGTTATATGATATAGTATTATTTTTTAACTAAATACTTGGTTGTTTCTTTACTGGATACTGTATGGCAATGAGTCCATTTAAATAACGTGAACGCTCACGTTTTTTTTAGTTACACGGAAGTGTAAGCAATTAATGTCTTTAAATTAGGACCAAATTACATTTAGATGGAACAGTGTTAAAAATTAATTTCAGTTCAAATAATAAAGCCTAAACTCATATTGGAGCTTCAGAATCAAATGTTTTGTACCATTATGCACCCTTTCCGAATGAATGGTGGGATATCAAACCAACTGATCGTTTTAGTTATTTTCTATTCATTTGCTATGCATGGTTGACATATTATGGGACTTGTAGAAGTTAACATTCGACTGTCAATTGGTGGATGCCTGTCTCATGGACAATCATGCCACATCTCCTATTTTTATATACTTATCATTTCATTTTTTCTGTAATAAACGAAGTTTTATTTACTATTAAATCGATCGTTAACCTCTATATATTTGTAATGTAGCAGCTGTCTCACTTTCGTTGGTTATTTTTAAGACCTGTTTTATACATATGATAATGAATATGATCAAGTCTCTATTTACATTTGACTATAAATATGTTCAAAAAATTCTTCAAATCTTTATTTCATCGCACAGATTCTGAACCAACAGTGCTTGGACCTGATGGATGTACGCAGACAGTGTCTGAATATATTCTCGGCATCATCCGGACAGCACAGAAGATCGTCCAAGACGATCCCAGAACTGAGGAAGATATTCGGGACTATGACCAATTTATCGACTACACGTTCGATGCGATGTTGAGCGAGGAAGGCATTAACACTAGCGAGGAATCTGTTGTTGCTGTGCAAGATGTTGTTGAAAAGGTAGGCATGGAATTCGTCGGTGTAAATGGTTAGTTGTCAGAGGCGAGTCGGATCTAAATTTTAAGACCAATGTCAAAAGTGTAAAAATGAATATTAAATGATGATAAAGTCTTCCAGCATTAATATCTAAGGCTAAGTCCAGCTTTCCATTTTACTACCTTATTTTGATAGACCATATCAGACATATTATTATCCAAATAGGATTAGAAATATAGACATAATACATGTAAAATTATATGCCACTTCAATCATGGTTTATTTTTTTGTAGCCTATAAAAAATCTGTTCAATTTTGCGTTGTTATTTATTATAGTATGAAATTGGAACATCGTTCAGACACATTTTGAGTATTCTCAAATTTTTATGCAAGTAGTTATAATTTTAATTTTTTTAATCTGTTGTATAATAAGCACCAGGAACCATGAACTTTGACCACTATTTCCCCTATTATCACATACTTTAATCTTGTTATTGTTAACGGTTAGTTTTGCTTCCTACTTGAATGGTCAAGACATTTAAACAATTATCACCTTTGGTCATATTTTACAGCATTTTATGTAACAGTAATTTTGCTCGGATTATAAATTATCCATGCTGTCCAGATGACAAATTATCTACCCTGGAGGTCAACTTTTTAAAAAGAAATATGAAATAATTGCTCAGTGTAAGATTGTCATCTTCAAAAAATATTTATATAACATCCAAACATGCATGAAATTTTTAAGTAAAATGAAAAACAGGGAACATGAGATCTTGGACTGATATTAAAAAGGTTTTTATCACACATAAATCATCTATTTATAAGAGAAGTTCTAACAATTCAAATAAGATTTCTTAGTGGTTTAAATTTTATTTCTTTTTATTATTCATAGGTAAGTAGAATTCAAAAAATGGTAATTTAGCATGGAAGTACTCTTTCGGTAGGAGTTGTATGAATCAGTGTGCCTTTAAATTACATAATAGCAAGTAATTAAATAAGTGATAAGTTAACAGATGTTGGAATATTGATCTTATGATCTTATAAGGATTATTTATAATTAATTAGTCAAATTATGGTAGCTCTAATAGAGCAGTAATTGATCAGAGACCATCCTGTATGTTTCATTAATTGTTTTCTTTTTAGTTGATTGACGAAGTCTGTAGCTCACCGAAATTCAAAATGCCAGAAATGGAGAGCTCCGTCGTATCGACAACACAAGAGGATATCCCCAACTCCTTGCAAAACCCTCCTGAACAAGAAGATTCTGACCCGAGTGATGCCTACAAAACCGAAGAACAAGATGATGCGAGTGATGCCATAAAGGCTGAAGGACAAGCGACAGTCAAATCTGAAGAACAGTTCACCACAGGTTCCACAGAGTCTGATTCTGAAAATCAGGAGCATTTGGAGCAGCCAAGCGACGATTCAACTAATGAAAAGGAACTAAGCGAAGCGTCGGACCTACAAAACGCACATGACGAAATTAAAGCCAAAGTGATGAACGTTTTAATTGAAAATGTTACCACAAAAAACGAAAATTTACCTGAAATTAAAGACAGTGCTGCAACTGATAATTCAAAAACCAAAACCGAAGAAATTTCAACTGAGGAGCTGGAAAAAATAGCCGAGAAATTCGTTGAAGACGTGTGTAATGAGGTGAAAAACGAGCTTAAAATTGAGCAGGAAAATAAAGCCAATGAAATCGCGGATTCAAATATAGACAATGCATACAATAAACAAAAAACAAAAGATGAAGCACCAAAAGAAATGGCAGAAACTATTGAAGTAGAAAATCGACCAATGACAGAAAAGGAAGTGGTTGTAAAGGAGGATATTAAAAACGGTCAAATTGACCAAACAGTGGACAACAAAGTACAGAACCATACATCTAAAGGTTAGTAAAGCCAGTATTGCATTTACAAAGTACAAACTTAAACATCTGAAATGTAGTATTAACAAAGTACAGAATCATACATCTAAAGGTAAGTAGAGCCAGTATTTCATTAACAAATTACAGACTTATACATCTAAAATGTAGTATTAAAAAAGTACAGAATTATACATCTAAAGGTTAGTAAAATCAGTATAGCATTAACGAAGTACAGACTCATTCATCTAAAATGTAGTATTATTAAAGTACAGAATCATACATCTTAATGTTAGTATAGTCAGTAGAGAATTAACAAAGTACAGAATCATACATCTAAATGTTAGCATAGTCAGAAGAGAATGAACAAAGTACAGAATCATACATCTAAATTTAAATAAGGTCAGTGTAGTATTAACAAAGTACAGAACCATCCATCTAAATTAGTACAGTCAGTATAGTATTAACAAAATACAAACTCGTACATATAAATGTCAGTAAAGTCAGTATAGTATTAACAAAGTACAGACTCATGCATCTAAAGGTCAATAAAGTCAGTGTAGTATTAACAAAGCGCGAAATAAAAAGGTAAGTTAAGTCAGTATGCCATTAACAAAGTACAGAACCATACCTCTAAAGGTTAGTTAAGCCAGTATGCCATTAACAAAGTACAAAACCTTCCATCTAAACGTAAGTTAAGCCAGTATGCCATTAACAAAGTACAAAACCTTCCATCTAAACGTAAGACGACGTCAAACACATTCACGCATAAATGAATTATGCTAATTCACTGAAAACATTGCGACGTTAAACATTCGATAATGCGAGTCAATATAAAAAGATATTTTCCTATTGTATGTTTTGAAAACACACTGTCATTTTTGAATTTGTTAATACTACGCAAAACTATGTTTCCGTGTGTGGAAAATCTTGTAAAGGGAAACATGCTGCTAAATTGATTAACATTAAGTTCTCTCTGCATAATTATTCATTGAAAAAAATCTTTGTGGGTTTTTGGGTCACATTAGAAGTTTATTATTCACAAAAATTCAGCAGTGCGACATTAACATATACAAGACATCTTGATATACAAAATATATACAATATATTTGATAATTCATTATTTAAAAGATTGGAGTTATAAAATCAGATAAAAAACAACAATTAGGGCTGCTTAATATTAAAATTTGTATGTTATAAGTGCCAGTCTCTAAAATTTAAAATAAACAGTATATTTTAACTAATTAAACATGATATGTTGAATTCGATAAACTTTGGTAATTTGCGGAAAGAATCTCTGGATTTAAATTTAAAAAACAAAAAAAAACCTTTACAAAAGGTATGTTTTGCAATAAACAAAAATCGAATGCATCAAATGAGCAGACAAATTCAGTAATTCAAAAGACAGAAAAGACCATGCATGACCAAACGAAAGAAACTATAGACAACATTAAACTACACAAAGAACTAAACCTTGTGTGACAACGAACACTATAGAAACCATAGTGAGCTCAGGTGCTTTATAAGGGTAAGCAGTCCCTGCTCCACTAGTGGCACCTGTCGTGTCGTGCTGCTCGATAATCCAAACTGGGGGTAATTACACAAACAAATACTGAAAATATGTTTGGTTAATGTTATTTGCTCTTTTTCGTTTAGTTCACCCTGAAGAAGCGAAGCCTGTTGTAACAAACTTAGAAGACATATCCGAAAATTTGCCAGCTGAGGGAAAACGTGGCAAAGGACAGAAATACGACGTTTCAAAAGACAAGATAAAACCCAAACGAAGATCACGTGGTCTGAGAAACTCTTTCCGTAGAATGTTTTCATGTTTTTCAACAAAATCGTCACAGTTGGAATAGTTTGTATCGTGCTTTTTATTAATTAATAAATATTTAATGTTGATATTGACTGAAATATTTAATAGTTAGGACATTCATCATCAGAATACTGAAACACAAAATTCAGACTACCAGTACACAAACAGATTAAGAGTAGGAAGTATAAGGTAACTTGAAGGAGACACAATACAAAAAATTCAACAGAGAACACAAGTCAACACATAGAATGAATTTCAAAGATGAACAAGATATAAAACACGAGGCTTTGTAGAAAATTTAAATGGATATATAGGCCTGATGTATCAGAATCCATATAACGTCTATTTTAAATTAGAATAAAAAATGCTCAGACAAATGTAAGAATTTATCTGGTGCCCTTGCCTTTTGTCCGCATTGGGTTCTTTAACAAATAGTGTAGGAACGCTATCCATTTACATGGTTAATATTTGGCCTTTTATACACGTTTTTTTCACAGGAATTTTATGAGGTCTCTTGATCCATATTCAATTTTTGCGTTGCATCTTTGCCTTTTTCCCAAGTTTGCTTTGTCTCTTGTATTGTCCTTACAAATTGAACCTTAGATTTTCATGTGCGGTCACAATGGGTTATATACATTGAGGGTTTTACAATTCATATCTTTAATCATATGCAACTATGAGTGGTATAAATTATGTTTGAAAACAAGTTCGTAGAGTTTGATTGCTGAAATATGGGTCATAATTGTATCTTTTAATATCACATCTGCGACCAGCTGATCATTTGGGTTATTTCTTCAATAACAGATTTAATAAAAATCACTTTATTACATTTTATAAAAGAGACTACCAAAGGAAAATCATTCAAATCAGTCGGCGACATTGTTTAAACAGATTTTCCCTAAGAAAGAACAACAAATTATCAGAATAAAGTAAAACACCTGACAAGAAAGGAAAAATAATTCAAGATATTGATGTATGAGTCTTCTATCATATACGAGGTGTATTTAGTCGTAAAAACAGCTATTGGTTACTCATCGACTGCGTGTATAATGCCTTTGTCTGGTGTCACCTGCGTACCCGAGTGGTTATCCTATAACATATGACTTAGCATTTACGTTTTCATTTGGGATTTTTTATTATATGCGGAATGCGGCGGCAGCTTTATAGTAAAAACAGCAAATTGTAAACAACAAATAGTAAATATATATGCGGAATGCGGCGGCAGTATTATGGTAAAAAAGCAAATTGTAAACAACAAATAGTAAATAGCAAAAATCAAGAATAGAATAATATTATATAAGATAAGATAAGATAAGATAATTTTATTAATCAATTATGAGCCCCGAAGAGCATAAATCATTACAGTATAACTGTTTAAATTCTCATACATCACACTCACTCAATTTCCAATCATTCCTCTCTCACAGTGATTAAATTGATTGGTAAACAATACAAAACATTGACTGCAGACGGGAAGAGAACCAGCAAATTATTGAGGAACATACACAAAAAATAATACAAATACATATCTATTGTTTCTTTTGTAAAGTTATATATATAACAATCATAGGTATGTATTAACTATGAATGGCGTTAAAGAATATAAAACAAAAATCTTTTGTCTACGTTTACAATTGATGATTTTTTCGTAAATTGAAGCATGAAATTAAATAGTTATTTATTTTAATTATTATTGCAATATCTTCATTGCTTAATAGCTTAATAACCATATAAATTTATTCTCATCAGATAAGTTTACAAAATTTTTATTTATAGATACAATATAACTATAAAGTTCATCTCTATATATGGCACGCCAAAAGCACAAAAATTCAGATAAGATACCATTATCTGAGAGCACAAAAATTCAGATAAGATACCATTATCATAATGGTATCTTATCTGAATTTTTGTGGTTTTGGCGCTCATTATCTGACATATTTTTTCATTATCTCAAGATAATTAGATATAGTGATAATAAAAACATAGGTCTTTATGAATTACACAGATAATTGATTCTTATCTGGAGATAATAGAATTGTATCTTATGGTGTCAATATACTAAATCAACCAATCAGATTAAGAACATACGCAAAAATAGTGCAAATCAAAACAAAGTACATGTACATGTATTCTTACTCGATTAACTAGCATATTAAAATTGACGCATAGATTTAATTCGTTTTGATTCCTACTGAAAGATAAATTTATCAGGATTAATTTGGGTCTAGTTTTGTTCATTTCTGGTGATGTTGGAAGAAGTTATAACCCTCTGAATACATAGTCTATATGAAGAGATTTTCTGGAAGTCTAAATGCTATTTTTAGTTAGGGGGTTCCCCTTTGGTAACGGCATTTCACTACAAGACTTAAAAGGTCAGGTGATTTTTTTAGACAAAGTACAACATACCCGTACAATTCAGGGTATATATTGTTATGGTCAAGTTAAACTTAAGATAAACTGGCTAGACAAATTTGAAAAATCAAAAATTTGGTTGAAATTTTAGGGAATTTATTTAGTATGTTTACACCTTAATGTGCTGATCCCTTAATTTTTTTCGCAGTATCTCATCAAACTAAGGCTAAAAATGCTTCAAATGATTAGTTATTTCGATTTATTACAAATTTTCCGACAGAAAAATTATTGTTGTCAAATTTCAGGACGATATTGGTGATTACGTAATATTCCCACCAACAACTACACAAAACGTCTAAAACCGGTGTCATAGGGGCGACCTCTTCTGCAATTTTGCTAATATTTTACACGGAAACACTTGTATTATATGATGCCTTCTTTAAAATGACATGACAGTACATTTTTATATGAAATCTTTGCTTTTGGCGGAAAAAATACAACTGCAGACCAAAAGTCGATTTGACCAAAAACTCAATAAATCTCGTTATCTTTGGAAAATGTTAGTGGTATGGACTGTTGCTGTCTAAAATGTGACTAGATACTATTTTTCGTCATTTGAGAATATCATATTTGGTATAAAATGACAGGATATGCATATTTCCTGACATTACAGACATGCCTATTAAAATGGGGGAGGGTCTAATTTTGTTATTTTTCGGGCTTTTCTATAAAAGAGCAGTGAATATTTGAGTTAAAAACATGTTTTTCTATTCCATATACAAACGTATACGGTTTTGAAGCAAATTCATGTAATACAGTGTTTATGCCGTTTTAACTTTGACTTGAAAAATTGCGAATTTCTTCCAAAAATCCTTAGGAAACAAAAATACATTTTCGTCTATAACTCAGAACCCTGATGGTTTATGTGAACTTTGGATGTGTTGTTTTACTTCGTATGGTCTATAGAATAAAACTAAGCAGAAAAAAGCTCGTTTATTTTATCTTTACGACAGAAAAAGATATTTATAAATGGGTTGGGATGTAAACTGTTTCCGGGATGGCCATTGAAATCGCCTTTGATAATCAGTGAAATATATATTGTTTAAAGGTGGGATCTGAAGTGTTTGAGGTATTACCAATAATTTTAAAATGTCCACTTCAGTGTGCTTGATTTCAGATGTTTTTCTCAATAGTGCAGGAGAAGTTCTTGGTCATTTTCAACTCTTTTTGGCAAAACTCCAATTTGGAGAGTAACAAAAAGTTCAATACAATTTTTTAAATTAAGTTGTAATATAAATTTCAAAATCCTAGCATATTATTCATGGGATATAACAATTTCTTGCATTCGTCTTTCGCTCATACTTTGGGCCAAAGGAGTCGAAATTTTAAGGTTTGTTCAATATAGCGAATTCGTTAGACATAGCTGGGTATTTGACACAGACAGGGATATGTTGCTTATCGGTCATCCCTCCAGAATTTTTGCGGTCGACACCATGATCTTGTCGGCCGATATGGAATATTCATCTCACAGATCTTTTGCTGTGAAGTTGCGGTGTAAACCAAAAACAAGTTGTTCACTTTCTTCGCCAGGAGGTTGTAGTCCTATGAAACCTTCCCCGTTTTCCTAAAATGACTAATACCTGAAAATGGACAATGGATGGGTGTCTTTAAAGAGGCAGGAGCTGCTTACCTGTCGAATAACCTGAGTTCATCCCAGGTGGTTTGGTTTGGTCAATAAAGATTTATGTTCTTTTTGTTCACCGTGTCTCATGTTTCGTTTTATTCATGTTCTCGAGATTGCCGTTTCTGTCGACTTGTCTACTTTTTTGGCCCTTGTATTCTGTTTTTTTTTCTATTTCTTCCCATCATAAACGGTCTATTAGATTTCGCCTGACTATCCAGACATTTGAACGTGTGGGTAGATTGCATTACTTTACTCTCACACACTTGCTAAGCTTGTTTAAATGTACTTACACAGAACTCATCGTATGGGATGGCATCATGCACGACATTTTGGTTGCGAAACCTATTGCACTGACCTAGTATAGAATACTTATTATTCACCTAAATATTTATGCAGCTCTGAAGTTTGAAATTTCAAAAGGTTACATCATTGACAAGGATTAAGGCTAGTTTTCTACAGAGGTAACTAACAGAGGTCTTCATTTAACATTTTAGAAGACAAGTAGAATAACCCTAGATAATCTGTTTATAGAATAACTGTCGATCTGACAAATATTTCTCATTTTTTAACAAAGCCAAATGAGTTAATCGAATAGCTTTGATTATAATTGCAGAATTAGTTTTGAGAGCATTTATTGAAATTTTTCGTAAAATAATGCTACTGTTGTTTTACAGCAAACGAATTGCCCACGACTAAATTGAACATATCTTGCAAGTTGAAAAATACAGTAGACTGTGTTTTATCGCGTTTAACTTGTAAATGTAAAATTACCAATGTTGAATAAATATTGAGAAATTTAGCATGCTGTATGTACATTTTAAGGAGTGAGCTATCATCAGTAGCATTAGAAACAAAACGTATGAAGTCCGAGATCCATACATAGCAAAAGAATCACTCAGATCCAAAGAAATCGCAATGGAAAGCCAAATGAGACAGCAGGTACAACTACTTATGCAATACTTTTCGAGGCCTTCCCGTATTTTTAGTGCTTCAACATCTTATTAAATGCAGCAAATATCTGTAACTATCGTTTGATAATTTTCATTTCAGGCAAGTCTGACAACACTGTTGGTGAATACCCTCGGGGACATTATCCACCAGCCGACTCATCGACCAATCAAAATTATAAATGTGGAAGAAATAAGGAGAATTTTTGTATGCTGTTTGTTCATTTTAATTCATTGTCGCTCAGCTCATCATATAAAATTCTTATTATTATCTCACTGCCAGTTACAAATTCCCATTAAGTGATATCTTCTCATTGTTATGATATCGTTATTGAATAAGCTAGCTTAAAGAAATTCTTATTAGAGTTTTGAATGAGTATTAAACTTCAGTCTTGTATGCGACGAAAATTAAAATACCAATGATATATATTTCATTGTTTAACTCTTAATATAATATTATTTTAGTTGTTGCAACTTTCATATCGATGTACAACAAGAAGAATACAAGTGTTTATAAGATTTTATGATTTAAATGAGTTTTGACAAACACTATTTTCAATATCTATTCAATAATAAAATGATAACGATTTTTGTCAAATTGAACCTAGTAATAATTTACTTCTACAGTATAATGTAGTTATCTAAATACGTAATAAAAACGTCCAAATTACATGTAAAGACAATTTATAGTAAAAAATCAATAAAGTGTCTAATAATGTAAAAGTAGAGCTACTGTAGAGAAACTTACTATTAACATGGTTAGCCTTGTAAACCGGAAGTCAACTGTTACCTGTGCAAATATTGTGACGGAAGGTATAATTTATTCATTTTATTTTATCTGATCCTGTGATTACAGCGTGACAGGAAATATGAACATATCTTTTCAAATTTTTCAATGTTTGCAACTGTGGTATATTATTTACATTCAGTTATATACTTTTTGCTACCATAACATTTTTTACTTTTCAGTGTATACTATGACCAAACTCAATGAGAGTATCCGAAAAGTTTTGAGTTCTGGTTTTTAATTTTAATTATTAAACATCATTTGTTAATTTGCTAAACTTAAATGATCTGAACAACGATGAAACATTTTTTAAGAAGTGTTTGTAGATCATTAACAATTTTGCTGCACCATTTCTTGTATTTGCAATTTACGCGCCGAACATGTCTGCTTTAAGATTGCAGTGTATGTTTGCAAGAAACTATAAATGTCTGTTGTTTTGCACATTAAATCTAGAAATATGTCTTCAGAAAATCTCACTAATAAGAATATATACCTTATATACCTTATTCTTTCTGTAATTCGGACGAACACATTTATTTAAGCTTTATACTTTTATCTTACTAACTATCCTAAAGTGGCGTCCGTTAGTTCGAGCGGGATGTATAAATATTCGAACTCCCCTTCTCGAAGGTTGTGCCGGGAAAAGAATAGGCACCAGGTATCTCCGTCCTGGAGGCACTAGTCCTC
>JAULBM010351669.1:0-12128 GCA_032357055.1 Geukensia granosissima | reverse complement strand
TAAAGATTGCAAAATGCAATGTCAGAATTCCAAATGAAATGAAACAATGAACTGGCGGATATCTTCCTCCATAGTTTGATGGACATTCTTATTTAAATTTTCAATCACGGTCTCGAAACATTTTCGTGTCTTTCAACACGCATGGATTCTAAAATAAATGTTCAAAGACGCATCTGTCTAATTTTGTTTGGATATAAGTTGATATCAGACTTTCAAAGGTACAGATGATAGTATGAATGGATTTTTACTAGGCAAGAAAATACAAATGTACAAATATTCACGAGGGTAATCGTATTTATGTCAAATTATTAGAACAATGACAGATGTTATACTCAAAATTAAAGAAAAAGTCTTTCATAAAGGACCAGATTAAAAACGAATCTTCCTTTTAACACAACCTATATATTTTGTATTGTATACTAAATTGGCCGATTGTTGTTGCATTTTAATATCACTACATTTTATTTTATCTTATATCTGTCCATTATTGAAGGCCATATTAGGGAACCTGCAGATGTTTGTAATTTATATTTCGGATGGCTTTCTTATAGATTTTATTTTCTATCGTCATCTTACATTACAGTAATAACTATCATTAAAATTATTAAAACTAAATACAGGAAAAGAATTTCTGACAGCTAACGTAAGAATTTAATTGATTGATTGATTGATTGAATGTTGCTTAACGTCCAGCGGCAAATATTTCATGCATATTCAAGACGAGAGCAAATTAATGAATGATGATGAATGAATCTAGCTGGTTTGTACTAGACCGACACGCTGAGTCGAATATTTAACGTGCTAAGTCACGAAAGCAACAGTCCACAGGAAAACTTGCCACGTTACCCAGACACTCTATTCTAACTCTGGGCCGACTAGTCTTTGTTCTTACCTCTTAATGCTGAGTGCTTAGCGGAGAAGCAGCAAATATAAATTTTAATGTCTTTGGTTTGCCCCGACCGGAGATTGAACCCACGATTTCTCGCACTCGGGGCGAGTACGTTTACTATAACACCACCGAGGCGGTCACGTAAGAATTTAAAACAAACTAATTCGGAAGCGGCATAAATAATCCTCTTCACATTTTCTAGACCTCAAATGGCAATGGAAAAATTGGCTGTTTGGTATCTGTGTGGAATTCCACTTGCTAGTTTGGCTTCAAGATCATTCATTAATTTTTTTAAGATCATTCAAGAAATATATTCAAAAATATTCTCTGATATAGTAATCCCAGTTGACCAATGTGCCACATTGGGGGTCATTAGTAAACCTGTAAATACATTCCAAAAGTTCCACTGATGACAAAAAATGCATATTAATTTAAACGGAGAAAATATCTGACTTGAATAAAACTATTTTAAACCAATAATTTAAATTATTTGTTTCGGAATTATATACATGGGTAAATGACCAAGGTCGTCTAATGAACATGATTTAGATTTAGGCACTTTTAAAACAAAACGACAAAACCTTTAATGAATTTGTTCCACTTGTTCTGCATAGTGAAACACCAATACCTCAGAACAGTAACTTAGTATAAACGATACCGATCTATCGAACATCATACACACGGTTTTTGCGGAGTTAATAATTAAAATGTCTGTTTGTTTATTTATGCAGAGAACGCCCTTACTCCGTTTTTGTTTGTGTTGAAATTTGACATTGTAGTTAAGTAATACGCCTAAAAAATGAACGATCACTTAAACTGAGTTTTCTGCCAACCATTACTTTAAACCACGATCTATGTTCTATGTCAAACATAAATGAAGTTTTTGTTAGAGTAGCTGAGGTGACTGTGGTTTTTGACCGAACAGATGGCATCGTCGCAAATAATAGTAAATATAACAAGATACTAGTATTCGGGTTCAATGGAGATTGAACTGGAATTCGATTGATTGATTGAATGAATGTTGGACAAATATTTCCTGAATATCCTAGCATAGAGCATATTTAAATGAGTGCTCATGAATGAACACTGCTTTGTACTTGATCGACAAGATTGGCTGGATTTTTAACCTGCTATCTCACGAAAGCAAACAGTCCCAAGCAAGAGATTCCTCTTTACTCAGACATATTATTCTAACTCTTTACTGACAAGTCTTTGCTCTTACTCATAATTCTACGTGCTTAGCGGAAAAGCAGCAAGTACCATATATCATTTTATACTTTGTATATGGCATGTTTTGACAATGCATAATAATCGGATGCAGTTAAAATGACGTTTGTTTCAATCCGTCAAGGAAATCAAAATAAATGTAATGTTAATGCTGAGAAACTGTAATATTTCAGAGGTTAAACTATATATTGGCTAGGTAAATTGCACTTAATTTTCATAAGTTTCTTCCACTTACAGCATCTCCAGAAGAGCACATGATTTTCCAAAGAACTGATGATAACCCTTCATTGACATGTAATAGTATCAGTATAGTAATCAATATTATTTATAGATCGGCACATGATTGAGATCTAGGGCTTTTCAGAAGATTTTAAGAAGACCCATCTTCTTATCCAAAGGAACAGGACAGCTTTTATTTGACATAATTTTATCATATTTGAAAAAAAAATCAACCGATTATCATTGGACTGAAAAAGATATAAATACATATATCTCTACCCATTGTAAAAATGACAAAATATTCATATACCCGAAAATTAACTACTTAGTTTGTGTTATTCGAAGTATATGTATGACGATCATGATCTCACGTATCTGATAGAAATTATTTTTTACTATAGTAAGGGCCAAAAAAATTTGAATGAAAGATGTAATTTGGATTTTATATTTACAGGTGCCAGAAATTTTCCATATTAAGTTTGATTTATTTGATGCCTGTGTCAACATCTGATTGATAGCATATTATACAAGATGGTAAATTTAAGAGGGATCATATTGGCTGCCAGATCGAGGCAACGGGATCGATTCTTTTAACAAAATCAAAACAATCAACACAATCAAATGGACAATGTTTGAAAAATTATGCGGTTTTCACGATGGCGTCCGTCGTCCGTAAACTTTAACATTTTCATCTTCTCCTCTGAAACCGGTAGACCGAAAAGAACCAAAATTTACGCGGAGCATCTATGGCAGGTCCTTTGCAAAGTTGCAACGTTTTGTCCCGATCCTACAAAAACATGGCTGCCAAAGAGGATTCTTGTTTCTGATTAACTGATACATTAAAAATCTTCTCCTCTGAAACTGCTTGGCCAAATGGATTAATATTTGATATGGATCATCTTTGGAAGGTCCTTTTTAAAAAATTCTCATTTCATCCCGATCGGACAAAAGAAAACATGGCCCCATGGGCGATTCTTGTTTTTGATTCGCTTATACATTAAAAATATTCTCCTCTGAAACCGCTGGGTCAAATGGATTAATATTTGGTATGGAGCATCTATGGAAGGTCCTTTATAAAGTTTCCTCATTTCGTCATGATCGGACAAAAAACATGGCCGCCATTTACGATTCTTGTTTTTGATTGACTTATACATTAAAAAACTTGTACTCTGAAACCAATTAGCCGAATAGATTTATATTTGGTATGGAGCAATTATGGAAGGTCCTTTATGAGGTTTTCTTCATTAGAAAATCTTCTCCTCTGAAATCGCTTAATGGATGATTATTTTATTTGGAGCATCTATGTGATGTGCTTGATGAAGTTTTCTCATTTTGTCTGGATCAGTAAAAAACATTGTCGCCATGGATGATTCGTGTTTCTGATTGGTTGATACAATAAAAAGTCCTCTTCTCTGAAATGATTAATATTTGATGTAGAGCATCCATGGAAAGTCCTTTACAAAGTTTCCCATTTCATCCCAATTGGACAAAAACAAGGACACCAGACAAATCTTGTTTCTGATTGGCTGATTCATAAAAAAATCTTCTCTGAAATTTCTTTGCCAAATGACAGGTGAGCGATACAGGCTGAGCCTCCTGAGCCTATAGTTTATTTAATTATTAATTGCTTCAAACATATCCGATTATAACAATTAATCACTAGGGGTTACTGTGTATGCTAGTAACTCCTGTTTGATAAAAAAAATAGTGACTAATGGTTATATTCGGATATGTTTAAAGCAAAAAAATATTTTTTAAACCAATTTTTTTGTAAAAAAGGTAGGACTATGGGGTACCGTAGGGTATCCTGTCCACGAGTACCTGTGTATCAGCCACTTATCTGCCATACAGTATAAATAATGGAACATCATTTGTACAATTCAATTACACTGGTTCTTTCATACACATCAAACAAAAAACAAAATTATTTATGCAATTTTCAATCAAAAACCATAGAAACATATTTCTATTAGTTATATAGCATTAAGTTTTGACAAAACTGTCATTTAATTTATTTTCAGTAAACCAGTTGAAAAGATTTGAAGTTGTCTCGCATTGCACAAATCAGATAACATCCAATTTTATTGAAATATATAATCGTGTGTTTGTTAATATATTTATTTTATTTTAAGGCAGATAAGTAAATTTCCCATGGTAAAAATCACGGTGGGTATCGTTCTCCGGCGATACGCTGATTTTTTCAGGTGTTCTGGATTTTCTCCAAAAATGTAAACATACAGACGAAAATATTTTAGTATAAAAACTACAGGTTGATAAAAAGATAAGTCTGCACATCAAAATTTTAAATGAAAATGTTACACAATCGTCTTTTAAGAACGGAAATCGGTGAAGTAATTAAAAATACCAGGTATATTCCAAAAACACATTATATCATTTTACACAGTTTTGCTTCTGTATAAAAAAATTGTAATTTTCTTTTTGGTTACTCCCCAAATATGGAACTATTAACTGGTTACACAACACTTCCAACAAAAATCGCAAAAGAGGGAATTTCACCGAAAACTGAAATTCTGACGTCTTGGATTTTTCCGAAGCTTCCGGCTTTTTTGTATGGTTCAGTTTTTTTCGGATCTTGTTAAAACTGGTCTCAAGTCTCTAGCGTCTTTATATGTGGAACGACTCAGCTTTGTATTTAAAACTCGCAATATAAACCTTTCGCCTGTATCAAACTAAAAAAAAACGCTTTCAGAAATCTTACAAAGTGAAATATCGAACAAACAAACCGGAGAAAAAAATCAAATTTCCCCCGGAAAAATTCGGATTGAAAGCAGGAAAATATCATGCTGGCGGCGCAGGACAACGATACCCACCTTAAAAATAATCAGCAAATTCTTAGCGTAAACAACCAAAAATAAAAATGTAACGGAATGCAAAAGTCATAGTAAAATTAACATATCATGTTTGCCACAATTTTGCCTTATAGAATATACAACGACGTTCCGCGTATAATTACAATTCAAAAAATTTTATTAGATATAACTTTAAATATTATGAATATTAATTGCATAGGCCCTTTTAATACAGGTCTATGGTACAAAAAAGTTGGTTTACATCTAGTGTTTTATAAATATAGAATATCATATGGGGGTTTTCATACCATACCCCATATCAACCCGAAACACCCATATCGACCCGAGAGCTTTAGCTCGAGGGTCTGATATGGGTAGAGGTTTGATATGGGATATGGTATGGAAAACCTCATATCATATACTGTTTATCATATATTTTACCTTCAAAGGTTGTTATGGGGTATGACATGGAAAAGTCCATATCATTTTTACCAGACATTTGAAACTTTTTCATTAAAGTTCTCTTTCTCTCAAAATGTAAAAGCAATGCCAATGAAATATCTTGGAAAATATTCATTTCAATATCATCATGTGTGTCGATCTCCATATACATGTAACTTGATTTATGTTTTATAAAACACTAGATGTAAACCAACTTTTTTGGTGGAAGTGTCTATGTTTACTTCAAGCAGAAAAATATGGTGCTTTCTCTCACGTCCGCAATGGGGTTATTTTCTAGGTCGTCAAATGTTGTCAACATTCCAAAATTCCCGACCTTTATAAAATATCTAAAACATATATTTTTTGCCCATATATCGTTTTTGAATATTAATGGAAACAAAAGAATTTTTGAAATGATATGAAATATGATATACATTTGAATCACGTGACTATTTATAGGGGTACGATACGGTTTACTTTCCAGGATGATATGAGTGCTACACCTTAACATATATCATCTATGCAGAATTCCCATATTTTTATATAAATATATGATAAACTACAGTAACAGTCAACAGCAACCAAAAGTGAATATAGCTCTTTCACTTTCTGAGGTCTGGCTTGGGACAGGTTTTTGATGAGGGTACTCTGATAGTTCCCTTTTTACCTTTGAACAAAGAACTAAAAACATTGTATTTTTTAGTTTTAAAGTAAATTAGACAACCTCATTACTGTATTACTTCCATATTTAATATATTTAAACATACCAGTCTCTTCTTGTAATTGAGTGGTCCACAACTGTACCTGGTGGGGGATTTTCTAGGTCTCTGTTGGTCTGAAAAGAAATAAGAGTTCCATATGTTAATCTTCGTGAATATCCTAGTAATGGTTACAGGGTTCATAATGATTTTGTATGATAAAAGGACAAGGTCATGGCCCAAGGTTTTGGTTCAAAATGAAAGGATTTTTGTTCAAATGAAAAGAGCCTGATATCTATTTTCTATATCATTTGTAGTGAAAAATGTCTATAAACAGAAAATACAGCAGCTTCTTTTTTTAAGTTTAATTGGTTCTTCAATGGATAGATGACACAAAGAAATTGCTTTAAATGTGAAAATACTAAAAAAATAAATTATTTGAAACAAATTTGATATGATTTGGCTGATTAATTTAAGTTTTAATCACAATAAAGATCTATCAAGTACAAAGGTTAAGTTTAAAACAATATCTTCATGTTTTTGTGCACTCGCATTTATTTTGAACAAAGCAGCTAAAAAATTGGCAATATTCCTTTGTGTTAAAATAGTTTAATGAGCTGTCATTTTGTCAAAATGATAAAAATTACATAAGAATTAAACAAAGGTTAATCAACAGCATTTTTACAACAACTTATTGTTGTCACAAAATCTAAAATTTGCCCTACATATTAATGTACATTTCATGCACTGAGTCTCTCACTTTCTACTAATTTTTGAAAAATCTTTAGAGGGAAACTTTATTATCCTTATAAAATGTAATGTACAAAAACTTCCAGTAACTTTTGTATATTTTGGATTTTTGATACATGCACCTAGTTTTTCTCCAATCATTTTGAAAATTTGAAAATTTTGTCATTTGTATTAAGTAATACCTTAAGAAATATCCTAGCATTAATTCTTTTCTGTACTACCACAACAGACATTGATGGATCATACTGGTCTCCAAACTGTCTGAAGCATTGTTTCAATTGTTCTACTTCATGACCTCCAACAACATTCAACTGGCCATCACCTACACCATCTCTGAATACAACTATCTTATCTGGGAAAATGTGGTTCACCTGAAAATAAACAAGAGTAAAAAGATTAAAACAGTAGTTTGATCAGAAGCTGAAAATTATGACTAAATGCTAAGATTATTGATTGATTGAATAACTGAATGATGCCTAATGCCCCACAACAAATATTGCAGGCATATTTAAGATGGATGAATTAACCCTGCTCTGTACCAGAAAATAACGCTCAGCTGGATTTTTAACATGTAAGCTCAAAAGGCCAAAATTGCAGGAATCCCTGCATGCCTTCCTATCCAGACATGATAGTCCGACTCCAAGCCAACACGTCTTAGCTCTTACTTCTAAATGCTGCATGTTTTGCAGAGAAGGAGCAAATATCAACTTTAGTGACATTGATTTGACCCAGCCAAGGACTGAAGAAGAAATGTTCTTCACTTGAGACTATTTCAACCACAGCACCACTGAAGCAGTCTCCATAATAATTGACAATTTGATATACTGATTTCATAAAACAACAATTTTCAGGCATTTTTTTTCTTTATTACAGACAGGTGTGAAGACAACTTTTTGTTCTTTTACATCTTCGAATGATATGCATTATAATCTTATATTTGAAAATTTGAAAATTTTGAAACAATCATATTGAAAAATATGATTGATCAGTATAGTTGAAGGCATTATAAAATATCAATCTGTATGTCTAAGGGCAAACATTTTTGTTTGCTGTCTTGTATCTTGTCTGAACATTGAATGTGTAAATTTGTCATTTTTCTTCCCAAAACATCAGACAGCAGACTCGATTTTATGTCACTTATGGGTATTGATCTAGTTTCTACACCTAAGCAAGGTGTTAAGCATTGAAGTCAGAACTCCTTATCACTTCACTATTTACCTCATGATACTTTCTAATTGCTGATGTCATACATAATTTCAAGCCATCAATTAATTCTTGTCCTGGAAGCTGGAAGCATACCCTGCTGTACCATCGTGTACAGCTTTTGTTTGTACTGGATACAAATCCTGCAATTGATCTTTTTCCCCTTGTAGCATCATGATAGACATCTATTCCTATTACCATCAAGTTACTCTGTAATAGAGATGGATTGTCAAATGTTACTTGACACAAAATCAAAACAATGTAGATGTAAAAAAATTACTGTCATCATCCTCAGAAACATTCCAAAATCATATACAGGGTCAGCAGGAATTAGATAAAAATTGTGTAGGTAGTGATTATTGGAAAATCTGCATTTAGATGCTTATATATATAACTATATCATGAAATATACACATACAAAATTTCATTTATAGTGGAGAAAAATTAGTTCCTCTTGATCGCTCCATAGAGATTTACATAAGAACGAGTCCCAACAAAAAATCAACACCATTTTTGTCTATAGATTATATGCTATCTTTCATCCTAAAAGCATTTCATTGGGTAAGGGGTAAGTACAATGTACCCCTACACAAAGTCTGGTGATTTTTTCCTAAGTTGTAAGATTGGCTATTTGTCTCCCTTTTTGATGATGTTTCAATAAAAGAAGGCTTTTGGCAAAACGTGAAATATATGTCAACTTTCACCCACTTGAATCCGTTTTGTTCTATCAGTAATAGGTATTTTCCTTCATATATCGACACGAGAGAACTACATTTACACTTGCCGCCATTTGTAATTTAACAAAACAAAACATCACATGATTGTAAAGTGATAGAAGATTCAACAATAGTTTACGTATCTCTCGGTTATCAAAAGGTAGCTGATTATTGTTAACTTTTCTTAAATTTCATTAAAAAATTATTAAAACAGTTTCTTTTTGCTTGAAAGTTAAAAAAACGGAGATAAATTCAACATGAATTAGTGACTGACCTGGACCAAATTTGGAAAGTTATTTTTACTGCACTGTCACTTCCGGGTGATAAATTGGTCATTGTTTTCTTCAAATTCTTTGCTATTTATGCTTATTTTTTAATTAAAAGTTGCTTAAACTGTTAATAAGAAGAAATGAAGACTTGATCGCCCTAACAAAAAACATATTTACCGGACAGTGGTGAAAACTTGTACAATCATGATGATCTTTACTGGGACATTCTTAACTAAAGTCCTCATGTATAATATACACGAACTAGACTTTTTCCTAAGTTTTTGGGGCTAAAAAGGCTCCGCGTATTATGTATAAATGTGTAATATCTACAGTCAAATACGGTAATCAGGAATTAAATAGCATCCAAAAGATAAAAACAAAAATTCATTGTCAGTTCCTTTCCATGAGAACAAAAAATTAATGTCAATTACAATAAATGAAAAAGAGGCAGGAATTGCCACTGGCTCACTGGCAATTATAAATTATAACAACAAATGCATAAGGCGTCTGTACCAAAATCAATATTTCATAGTGTACATGTATCTATAGGCTGCTGTCTGTATCTTGTCAGCTGAGTATTTCTATTATAAATAAAGGATTATAAATGCATAATGTGAATATCATCCATTACTATTATTTTTCCAATAAACTGATGTGCTAGAAATTTACTAAAAACTTCAATTGGTCTGCTTGTTTTAATTCAAAAACAACAATCTTTGCATATATTTAGCAAGAAGAACTGCCAATCTGAATCGTTAGCAAAATCTCTATGAAACTGTATATTCAATCTTTGGATTGAAATAGACAAGTTAGCATTTAATGGAAATTGTATTACCATAGGAATGCTTAGTGCCCATAATTCTCCTCCTAGCTTAACATTTATCTGTAAAGCTACTTTCTGTGTCACACTTCTCAGCTTCTTAGGGTCTTTAATAGTTTTTGCTATGATCACCTAAAAATAAACAAAGTATAAATATGTCAATCAGTAAATTGATTTCACATCTGCAAACAAACACTCAGCTGAAAGTAAACCAACACCATTGTGATGATTCAAAACAATGATGTTATATTCAAGTTAATGTCAATGATGTTTTATGTACTTTAGACCATAATTAAACAAAGAAAGCAATGCATCACACATTTGTTTTTTTTTTAAAGTGTATTCTTCTTTGACATTTCACTGCATGCATAATTTCCACATCCAATATATGAACATGATTTTCACAAATGATAATAAATTTAAATAAATAATACCAATATGTCGATTAAGAACAAACCTGTGAAGGCACTGGACATTCCACACAACACAGCTTCTTAACTGCAGAGTATCTGTCATCTCTCGATGTAGGGAATATTATCACAACCATTTGTACCTATAAGAAAACACAGGCATGAAACAGGAGTGCTTTCCATTTAAATGGCTATATTATGCTGATATTGTAACAAAGTGTATTATATCCTGAAATTGTGAAAATACAGGAAATACCTGAACTGCCATTCAAATGGAAACACTGCAGTATTTTCTATAAATCATTACATGTATATATGATTCACATTTCATTAGTACAATGAACTAATTTAAAATAGTAAAGAAAATTCAAAAAAAAATTATGACAAACTTCTTAATGAAAAGCAAATATTTTTTTCAAGAATCTGGAGTCTCCATATTGTAAAATTTTCTGCTACAATAAGAACACAAATAAGACCCCTGAAAAATGACTAATCAAATGGTTAGTTGTAGAATAAGTACAGTGAATAGAGATGTCAATAGCATACTGTTGGGTTAATGTTGTCTCTAAGTGACTTGATAAACGTCTCGGTTCTATCATCACGTAATTCATAACGTGTTGGATGGTTACACTGGATGCCCATCTGTGGACAACACTTTGTCATCATAGTGATATACTCCTGTGCAGCAGCTTGATCTCTCTTTGTATATAATACAATCCAATTTTTCAAGTCCACTGCTGTTATAACAGTCTTTCTGGTGGCATCTCTTCCCCAATCAGCCTGGGGACCTGCCATAATTTCACCATCACGGAAAACAATTTTTTCTTCTGGTACTTGTCTGCCATCAATCTGCAATAGTTCAATTAAAAATTATTGTTAAAATATTACAGTACACATATCCATTTTTTTTTTTGGAAATTTACTGGCTTGTGAGTCTTTCAATGTTGAATCAAAGGGAAAATATGTCTGTAGGACCCTGTAGGCCCCAGTCCCTATACAGGAAGTAGACATATGAGGAACCTGAAAAGGGGAAACAATGTACAAATTATCTTGATTATGCTTCAGATCAGTCAAACACACATGAGCCAACAAAAATTGACAGACACATGGATTTACATATGAATGTAGGTAAAACCTAATGCCACTTTCACTATAGGTGGGCATAAAACAAATACATGAGTTGAATTAAATGAAAATCCCATACTTTAATTTAAGATAATAATAGTTTATAATAAATGAATTCTTAATTGTAAATTTTTATTAATCTTCAAATAATGACACTGGAGATTAGAATATTTTTATTTAATTCTTTTATCTAGCATATATTTTTGTCTAGGTTTGTGAAGGCTTTTTTGTTCATATGTTACATCCAGATAAGGCATTTTTAAATTGCCATTCTGGGTGGGTTTGGAAAAAATTCATTTCAATAATGAAAGATGTCATTTGATAAAAGTTTTTATAGGTAGTGATCTCAATTTTTACATGCTTTCTTGGCACTATGTAAACAGCAACTTAGGATTAAATTATTGATCTCAACTAAATTTATATCGGATGTTAAACACTGAAATGATTGTTTGTTTGTTTGGTTGGGGTTTAACTCCACTTTCAACAATATTTCAGTCATATCGTGGCGGTCAGTTTTACTGGTGGAGGAAGCCGGAGTACCCGGAGAGAAC
>JAULBM010351658.1:0-12129 GCA_032357055.1 Geukensia granosissima | reverse complement strand
AGAGTAGAGAAATCATAACTATCAACAGTTTCAAAAGGTTTTTCGAAAGCCTGTAATTTATCCAAAACTTCCAGCGAGTTTTGTACACTCCAAAAATAGTTTTTACCATTACGTTCGTAAGCTTTATTACAGTAATTCATTATAAGTTCTTTCAATTTAGATAGTGAACATATTAAGATACAGTATTTAAAAAAAGGTTACAAGGGTTTTAAAAAATGCAATTTTGCAGGAGATGAGAAATTTTTATTTTTCATCCGATTTTCATGGTTTTTCTTTTTTTTTGCATTCCTCTTAACCTGCTCAACGAGAGCTTTCAGTTGTATGTCAACGGATTTCCTCTATCCTTTACCGTGTTCGAGCTAAAAGGGGTCATAGTTCGGAGGGTAAGGGGGATTCGATTTCGTATTATATGGAAAAAATTTACTTTTAATCGGATTTTGTTGGGGTTTTTCCATAAGATTCCTCATAAAACTCCAAGCATTTTTGTAGCTTTTCCAGATTTTTGTAAAAAGGGCCAAATGGTTAAAACAATCGATTTTGCAGGAGATGTGTCATTTTTATTTTTCATTTGATTTTGCATGTTTTCGCATTTGATACCTCTCAATGAGAGCTTTTAGTATGTCAAAGTATTTTCTCTATCTGTTACCGTTTTCCAGCTACAAAAATGGTCAGAGTAGTAGGGGAGGGGAATTAAATTCCTATAATATGGGAAAGTTTTATTTTTATAAAGTTTTAATTTATTTATGAGGTGGTGTTAAAATAACATACAAAAGTTCTGAAGTAATACAATTGAAACTTTAAGGGCATGCAATCTCCAACATGTTTGGATTCTGTTAATATTCTGAATCACTACACAAAATTTTACGCAACCATCACCGAAAAGGGTGTTATGGGTGTATGCCCTGTGCAAAATTACAAAGCTTGCGACTAAGTGATCACTGTTTTTTTTTCGGAAAAAAAAAAACTGCAAATGATAAAATTCAAGTTTAGCAAGTTCACAAAAGTATGGTGAATTTATTATCATAAAAGGAATTCGAAGATATCAAAGGGGCAAACAGAAATCATTAAGTCGGAAGACATACAAGACCTTGGCCAGCAAAATGAAACGAAAGACAAGCATAGAACACAAAACACTACACTGAAAAGTTAAGCTGGAGTAACACGAACCCTACAAAAACCAGGGTGAGTTCAGGTGCTCCGGAAGGGTAAGCAACTCCTCCTCCACTAGTGGCACCCGTCGTGTTACTCAGTAGGCAAAGTCGGTGTATAGTCACAAACGATGTTAGTCACAACCGGTATAGGAACGGATTTGCGTTCATGACAGTCGAAGATATCCATTGTCATTTGTAGATTTCATTACTTTTCGTGAGAGTATTGGACTTTTATACTCATTTATACTTCGTCCCGCGATCGTCGCGCGACATCTCGCGACTATCGTACGATGTCAAGCGATTTTCGCTTAAATAAAATCTATAAAAAAAACCATGTATATAAAAAACTTTCAGCGATTTTCTCGCGACATCGCACGATGTCTTGCGTCCGTCGCGGGACGATCGCTTTTGAAGTATAAATGAGCCCTTAGGGCTAATAAAAAAGATAATTCTTGGTAATCAACGTGTAATATTTTATACCTCAAAACTGTGCATTTGCCAGGGTTTTATTTGCTTCAAGGTTAACCACATAGCCAATAGTATATGTTTTCTTTAACTTTCACGTGCTTAAAATATTAATTATGACAACAAAAAACGTCGGAAATTTGTTTCACTCAATTTATCATGTGATATTTGCATGCAGCTGAGGGCGCAATCTGAAGTCAGAAAATAAACTCTGTCTGGCCCGTAAGCAGTAATCGTGAAGATGACCCTTAAAATTGACCCCTCTACATATGATAATAGCTCAATCAAAAGTAATCATTCAAACTAATGCTGTAATAATGAGATAAACATTGATATTCCACGGGATGGGGAAATAATTATAGTGTCAATAGAACATTGATATAGACATAATTCAACTTCTGACAGAGACAAATTAATTATTTTTCCGTTATCAAGAAACAAGAAAGGATTTAAAGAGATTTTCTCCAATCCACAAAAAGATAAGATCTTTTAACATCAAAGTAATGACTATCTTTATCAAAATAATATAACGCCGAGAAAACTAAATACTGCTTGAAGTGGAAATTGTGTAGGAACAGTTGTAAATAATGCATTGTCTGTGTTTGAATCTGTTCAATTCGCTAGTTCCTTCACTTTTGAAATTCTGTAATCTACAAAGCAAAGTAAAAATTATGATACTGCAAAAGTGTTAGTATCCGCGATTCCATTTTTGCGAAAACATATGCGCAGTACATACATGTAATTGGCTGGTTCTCTCCCCTTGATACATGACAAAATATATCTAATCAACGAACCAGTCTAATGTATGTAGGGCCTCTCTAAACAGGAAGTACGAACGAGAGGAATATTTATTCTGAACGACATTAAGTTTTGTTTTGGCATTTTTTTCTTCGGTATGATAAAACATTTTTAATATGAGTTCTTAAGATTCTCAATTTATTATTTTCATGGCATTAAAAATTAGCATCAGCTTCGTGTTGGAGAAAAATTAGCTGTCTAGGATGGGTGAAGAGTGGAGAAAGAAAGAATGAAGGTCCTGCAAAACATTTGGGTTAAATGGCCGAATACCATTAAGCGCACATTTTAACTATGAAAAAAAAACATTGCCGGTAGGTATATAAACATAGTACGCAATGTTTCTAATACGATAATGACCATTATTTGACCTTTTCCTTTCACCCCAGAGTCAGAGTCCTGTTTAAAAATATTCTCGTATCCGGGTCATATTTTTTGTTCATTGACAGACTTGTACTCTTTTGGCATGCATGTGTACGTAGTATGCCAAGTACAATAAGGCAATCCTTTTGACCTTGGCATTAGATTTTTAAGTTAAATTACTATTTAATTTGTAGTGTTTTCGCGTCCCAGTCATATCTTTATTTCTGACCTAAGCATTGTATGTCAGGTACAATAATGCTACCATTTTGACCTTGGCATTAGATTTAAAGGTAAAAATTTCTATTTAAATTGTAGTATTTCCGTGTCCCAGACATATCTCTACATTTGACCCAGGTTTATATTTTTGGTCATATATAACTGTGATGTGGCATGTAGCGTAACATCTTGCTCTCTTTGAGGTAAACAGAAAAAAATACATGTACGAAAAATCACAGGGATATATTGAATTGAAGTTTACAAAACAGGTCCAGATAATTGAAACTCGTTTTTAACATTTCTAATGGTAAAAAAGCGAAACTGATTTTTACACTATTTTGAATTTTGAAAGTTGTTTTTGCTTAACGAAAAGCTGCAAGTATTTCATGCATATTTAGGGCAAGACCAAAGAAGTGATTCACAAAAATAAAATAATGTCTTTCGGACTTCATCATAGTCAGTTTGTGAGTGAGTCGGCGAGTTTACACACCAATAATTAAATTGAAATAGTCTTTAGGCCACTCCAAATTGATGAATAGTTTTTCGGATTTGCTCACTGCTAATATTATGGGTTCAGACTTTTAAAAGAAAATTTACTCGCTCCATTTTTATCTCACTTTTTAGAAATTTTCACTGTTATTTGTAGATATAAAAATAAAAAATTGCTGGCTCGCTACTAAAAAAAATGAAGGTAAAAAAATTAAAATGTCTCTTTTGCATTTTTGAGGTTGCTAATAGTTTGCCATTTCCAGAATAAAAATTTAAATTTTTTGCTCGCTCGCACGTATTTTTATCACAAAAATATGAAGAACAAGAAATAAATTTGGATTGGCCTTATTACTACATGTATAGTATCAACATTGATCCACCCATACACTTATTATGTATAACGTGCTGATATACAGGACAAAAAGAGCAATTAATAAAACAAACAACAGCTTGTTCTATCACAGCGTGTGTGTCTATGTATCTTGGTCATTAATTATTACATGAACAGATCACGTTATAATTGGTTATTTACAAACTTCCTGTTTCCATATTGCTTTGAGTTGGCAATGTGCAATATCTTATCGCAAACAGAAACAATCTCGGTGGAGCAATGCTGAGTTAATGCCGACTAAACGATAAGAACAAGATAGTGTTTACACACTCATCATCAAAAGTTTCATGCGTGCTACAACTTAATGATTATGTCTATGAGGCGACTTTTCCTCCTTACTATCATGCATGTTTTAGATGACACTATGAGATTAAAATCGAAAAGAATGAACTCGTGTAGCGGTATGTTTGCTATTAGATTTGTGATTTCAAAGTAAAAAATGCAATATATTTAAGCTTCCCCGTGCTTGAGGTGAATGCTCTTATTCATACCCTTAGCCTTTAAAACTGAAGAAAAAAGCACTCGTTTGTAGTCCTATTAGGCCAAAACTGTGGGATCTATGAAATTATAAAAGTAATAATTAAATATTAAAATATTTAGTATCTATTATGAACGCTCTGCTTCTTCTTATTTATTTATTATTGAAACCGATTTTAATGTAATTGTTTTGTAGATGACCCTTGACATTCAACACAACGTACGGTTGTCAATGCAAGATTCACAGCCTTCTCTAATTAAATAAAGCGGACTTTTCGATTCAATATCATTATCCATTATTCTTGACTGCCTTTTGTAGGAAAATATCATTCCAAAATTAAATAAACAATACAAAACAGCGATTTTGACAGGTCTCATGAAAGTTCTGACTTTCCAAATTATAACGACAGTGCCATCACACACTGACATTAAATATCGCTGAAAAGCAATCGGGTGGAATCAGTAAATCTAATGATTAATCAACCAAAATGGAATCGTGTTCTGATTTGGAACTAAATGGTATCAAAGCGTACAAATCAATTCTAACTGAAACTTATCCATATCGTTCAAGGAGTGGTTTGTATATATTAAGAAGTATTTTCATCAATAACCCACTTGAATTAATCATTCGATTTTAATTTAATTCTGTTTAGTTCATTGTGGTTTAATATTAACCTTTCTCGACTGTCATTCCACATCAATAGTAACAAATCTAGAAAGACAAATTGGTCCAAACCACAGACAGCCTATTTGATAAGTGACAACGTGAATTAAGTCAAATTTTATTACATATAACTGTGATATAATATCAAGCATATTGCCCGTGTAACAATACCGACGGGTTATACAAGAATCTAATGCAAAGATCCAAGTACAATAGTATCAAGTAAGCTTACATATATCAATTTTACTTGGAGTTATGGAACAAAATTAATACTTTTGCTAAATAGTTCTTTTTAGTGTCTTAGAGTTAATTTTTATGATTACTATTTAATTATTATTATTATTTGACAGGTAGACTGAAATTATACATGCATATTTGCCAAAGGTGTTAATTTTAAGAAATCGAATAATACATGACTTCAGTTATTAACTCGCTAACTTAACATTAAGCTTTTCGGAACTTTTATTTACATTTTGGGTATAAAACGAACTATTTTAAATGGCCTTTAATACTTGAATAAATAGCCAAGAGCCAGTAAAATTGGGGAGGAAGTAACTCAAAACAATTCTAAACAAAAGAAAAACTACGCTTTCGTCACGTTAAAGATCCTTTTGTTTCATTCCGTAATGAGCGGTCCGTTGTTGGCCAGTTGCTTAGGCTAAAGTTCCCATCCCTTACGAAAACAGTCTAAATTTGGCATCCTGTGGCTAGAAATTTCCCAACCTGACGCAAATTTATGATTTATTGCTTGATAACCTGTTCTCGTCTTGAATATGAATGTAATATTTGCCACTTAAACTTTAAACAACAATCACTCAATCAGTCGAAAGGAAAGATGAACAACACATATTCCAAGAAAACCAGAGATTCCCAGGGATTTTTTCAAGGTATACTATTAATGAACATAAATATTATATAATTTATCTGGATACTGTTGCACCAGATGTCTGCCAAATGACTGTGTGATGCGTACAGTGTGTATGCTGTAGTGTCTGTGCTTGTCACTCTCGCTTTCAGCCTCACCGTTGGATAGCAGCTTGCTGTGGAAAGGAGCAGCTTGTCATCCTTCCCTTCCAACTATAGCCTCTCACGAGGTAAGACCTATGAGACTCAGATATGGGACCCTCCTCGAGGTGGCAGATGGTAACTGGGTTCCTTGCGGCCCCAGGCTAAATCACAAGGTCTCGGAGGAATCTAGGCCCCCAGATGCACGGTATGCTAGGCCCACCGGCGTGTGGATGTGCCCTGATACCTGCAATCCTAGATCCCAGCTATGGGTCAAATAGCTCTGCTGCCTTGTAGATGACTAGGGAAAATCAAAGGCTTTGGGAGAAAACCCAGACAGAAAACCGGACAGATGGAGTTCGTTAGCAATGGCATTGTAATCGTCTAAGGGAAGGAAAACCCTGAAAGAAAACACGACCCTGGAGGTACCCAGGTTAAGCGTAAGGCTAATCACCTCACCTTGGAAAAAGAAAACCTGATTACGGAAACCAATAACGAGTTGCACCAGATTCTTGTACTAGGGATTTATTCAAGTCGTGTCAACTTAAAACAAATGATCAGTCAAATATAAGGCGTATGATTATCGGAGGAAAGACTAAAAATTTGAAGAAAATCTTAATTAAACTAACGCTTGAACCTCAAAAAGGACTTCTTTGTTCAAACAAGCATTGTATAGAGGCTATATAACTTAAATAAATACTTTATTAATGGGTGTAAATGTCTCATATACTAGCGTTTTCTGTTGTTGACAACGTGCTAAAACAACCTTGAAGAATTTATGCGAAAAAAATATAAAATTTGATTCTATTAATTACTTCATTTCACAGCCGATTTAAACTACTGTAAATACGCTGACATCGATCCATATCTAGTTAAATCGACTGCACTCACACATATTCTTGCGTAGTCGAGCAGACTAAAAACTCATGTCAAATGATCGACTCCAGGAGTCAGCAGTTCATGCATAAACAAGCATAAAATTGACATTATTTGGATATGCATTATATCAGAGTTGAATAAATCTTAAGTGCTTTCTTGTTGAACATTAACCTTTGGAATTTTTATCAGATTATAACCTAGATTTCCGTAAAAATGATTGATTGTTGGCTGCTTAAAAGTCAAATGGCAAATATTTCATTCATGTTCAGGACGAACGATACTTCAACAGTGATTAAAAAAATTATCGAAGGTTGGGTTGGACACAACAGATCAAGGGCTTTTGACTGCCACTTGAACGAACAATTTATATATATTTAGCCATTTTTAGTGGCATTATCCTTCTTTTTTTTAGATCTTTTACGTGAATGGAGCGTGACATCCTCTACACTTCAGAGAAGAGGATCGCTCTTATAATGTTCATCATATGCCCATAAAAACCACGTATTATCTCTTTAGTAATGCTTTTAAGGGTCAGATATTATTATTTAATGAGCAAATTTTGATCAAATTTTTCAAAGATGAATCGTTTGACTTTAAATCGTGGTATACCACATTATTTAATTTTAACATTTTCACATTAATAAACTTCAACAGAAAAGGTTCAGGCCATAACGGTAGGAGAGCTGTACGAAAAGCCAAACAAAATGTATCCATGGGAACACGTTAAACAGGAAGTAGACATATGTCGGACCTGAAATGATAAACACAGTCCAACCCACCCTGATTATGCTTCAGACCAAATTTTAAATTAATCCAACATAAACAAGCCGAAAAATCTTTGACGGACGTACGGATGGACAGACAGACGGACAGGGGTAAAACTTAATCCCCCTCTTTCAAAAAGGGGGCTTAAAATCAAAATATATCTGTAAAACCAAACTTTAGATTGGTCTCAAAGTACCTGTAAACTTTTTTTTTAAAATATGATAAAATCATTACTTCACTACGTTTAAAGATAATTTGTCGGATTTCATCTAGATGAATATAAAAAAGTAATGATGTTTCTAAACGGAGTACAGGCAATCTTTGCTTATTATCTACCTAAATTTTGAGATGTTAGAGAAAATCCGCTACGAAAATTTCATTAGAAAAAAACAGTAAACTTAAAATACTACAAGTGCAAGCATGAAGGCGGTAAAGCTTTATGGTGTTGTTATAAGCACTTCAACATGGCGAGTGTTGCGCGCAAGAGAGGTGATGCTTATCCTTCATGAGCACATGAGCACACTCCTGTTTTGAAAGGAGTTCGTGGTTTCCAAGCCTTTGTTCCTTCTGTTTTCGTTTTATTTTTTCGTTTTTTTTTCAAATTTGTCTTGTATCTTTGGACTATGCACTTCTGATCTATCAAATGGGTATTCAACAGTGGACTTAATATTTAAAAGAAAGAACATGGAATATATACCAGAAAGACACAATCCACATCTTTTCTGGATTGTGGATTGCTTATTTCTCTTTATGCTGTTGCCTTTAGCTCACTTAAGTTCACTTGGGGCAGAAACAAAATTTAAAATAATAGTTCCTTGCGTTTCGTTCTTTTATCAAACAGATTGTTGACAAAATAGAAAAAAGAACGATTGGAAATGCCTAAATTTCACTGCGGACATATGTAAATATGGTATTTCAAAAAGCGTTTAAGAGAAAAAATAATAAGGAGTGGGCAATTTTTAATCTTCGTGTAGCTTGAAAAATGGGCTGTCTTTTCTTCTGGCAGAATATTGTTTCTCATAGACATAATACATGGTATCCATTCATTATATAGACAGACGATAATTGCTTGTTGTCTGCTTATAGATAAAAGAAATAATTAATTACAAAGTAAGCCACTGGCTACCTATTATTTGCCATTAATCTAACACCGTTGAAACAACTACAGCCGTGACTTATCTTAACAGTCGTTTCCTCTCCGGATATTGTTCCAACAAATACCAAGATTGAGTTGATAACGAGGCTTCATGAACCATTCATCAATGTCCAAACCGCGCATTGAATTCCAATATAATTTTCAGATAACAACGATCATTTCAATGTCATTCAATTTAATCACAATTAGATCATGTAAATTTGAATGTTTCTATCAAATTTATTATTTTATTTCCTTTGATCCGAAGTTGATAAGGTAATTAGACTTGAGAGAAATAGAAATGCAAGAATATTGTTCAAATTAATCTTGTTTTCCATAACTTGTTTCGTTTCTTCGTCTCAAGGTGAAATGTGCATGTTGCGTTCTTAAAAAAATGTTTGAAATGCATTGCACAGACTTTTGCTACTCGGAAAAGGCATGATTTACCGACACTTTCAATATTATTGTGCTGATCCAAAAACTAATGATTGTTTTTATCGCAACAACGGAGAGATGAATGCTCTACTGTTTGCATGCTTCAATTAAACATTCTGTTTCAAAAAACGTCCTTGACAACTTCCTATTTCGACTTGTTTGGATTTACAAAATTAACTATGATGGGAACTCGAACTTCCATTGTGTTTTGTTCTAATGCTACCGGTTAGAGGTTACTCTTTTAAATGCGCATAATTCACATATTTCAAAATTCACAATTGAAATGCAAAATTGGTAAAAACTTGTATTTTGACGGCGAGCTGCTAAAGACCAATTTGTTGTACATTTGAAAGTTTAACGGAATGCAATGACGATATAGAACTTTTCCACAGTCTTAATCAGCAAACATGCGGCAATATATTTTTTGATTCTTTACGAACTGGGAAGAAAAATTTAAAATTTTAAATTAAATTCGTATATTGAACAGCTACATGGTATTCTGTAAAAAATCATCCATTTTCGACGGTACTTGTATTTCCTCGAGATCTGAAATATTATCTCGCTAAACATTTTTTAACATTGAGTTTTTGTTGACGTGTGTGTTTAAGAGTGGGGTTCAGGGAATATGCAGGAGTATATTTCCGGCTAAGCGGAAAAGCAGTAAAGCAGTTGATGCGAAAAATTATTATTCTTTTTTTTTCAGGCATATGTTTTGTTCGATCAGCATAAATGTTGGGCATTGGCAAAATTATGTTAAAGGTCCAACAATTCCAAATATTTTTTTCGGTAAATTACAGGGCAAATATATTGAAATAGATTCCAACCTTGCCCAGAATGTCAAATGTATCCATCGTGCCTAAGTTGATGTTATTGTTTTGAACGCACCTGGTATACTCTTAAGCATTGTTCAAAAGATTAGGATAACAATTATAGAACAGTTTTAATATGAAATGCTTTTCTACACACGAGTATAACGCAATGGAAGACATATAGATAAAATATATTTCTGTCAATCAAAATGTTCGTGTCAAACTCATACAAAAACACATTTTTACCTGTTACATGGCACGTAATTAGCATGAACAGGTGGGATCTTCCCAAGAAATATATCAATTAAGAGAAAATCTATAAGATATTTCCTCTTAGTTTATAATAATTCCCGGATCATTATCTAATTTTTGTAAAACAAATTACTACCATTCTGTAGAACATCAATTTGCAGCACTTAAAGCACTGCAGATAACCTGAATGTGTTTGTTATTTCCAAGTAATTTGAAACACAATCTTAATAATTGAGTACGTAACACATCATCAAAGACAAATCACGCCTATCGAACAGTTTTATTATTACTTGATTATAATTTCAGAAGCCGCTGGCTTTGTAGGATATTATAGTTGTAGTAAAACAGGCACTTCAATTTATGCTGACAAATATTTGTTTCGATATTTTTTACTTACTCGGACCATACCTCTCGATCGGTTTAAAAAAAGGATTTTATTCTAAAATATTTTTTTTCTAATTCACGCGATCGGTTTGTAATTTCCAGCCTGCGTGCAATGATTGTTAACGACAGGCGCAAATTAGCGGAGTTTGACTGACGGCAAGGCTTAAAATCTGAAGATGTACATTGTTAAAATATATAATCTCATGAATTCTTTCCCTATTACATCCTATATCAACCCGAGAAACCACTAACATCTCAGAATCTTAGTCTAGGTTCCTCATAGTTAATACGGAAATATTCAACCTTTACCGTGATTTAATTCATCAATATGACTTTTGTAGGATTTTTTTTACTTCCATTTTTGCTCAGTGTTCTACAATAATGGTGCAATATCACAAAATGCAAGGCGTCGAGAATAAAAACAAACTTCTTGTGTACCTAACAATAATATGATTTATTTTGTACCTTTTTTTGTAAAAAATCTACCAAAACTTATATCGGAGGCTACCATCCTGCCATCCTTGTGCCAATTTATTTCGGCCGTAATGGACCCTTTTGAATCTTTTATACACACATGATATAAAGTAATATTAATTTTATAAATGTGTGAATGTATAAGGATTTTCAATGAAATAATGCAACTAATAAAACTTCTTGTTCTTTTGAAGTTTTAATTGTAAGATAAGTGATGGAGACTTTATGATTTGGTATGCAATAAATGTGCGGGTTGTGTGATCTTCAAAAAGCATTTTACACTTTAATCAGTGATTAATCTACATGTTATATAATAACTTATCAATTTACGAAGCATCAAATATTAAATTATAAATACCAGAAGGCAATTTATTTCACATTTGTGAAATATGTATTAGACGCATTTTTACTGATTTATGCAGCTAAAAAATGGATATATTTCATTCTCCTTTCTTGAAAGTATAAGCTCCTTTAAAAGCTCGTAAATTTAGTAAATTTAATCACAACCCACGTTACTTGAATAAACTTATACACAAGGTTATCTTTATAACATTATTTTAAAATCATTGAATATTGTCTTCTTTTGTGTCAACATTGACTCTCTGGTCTATAATTGACATCAAAACTAATTTAAGTCAATGTTTGTCATACTTTTAGCCTGGGTGACCCATGACCTCGTTTTCGAATTTTGCGGAGTATAACGGATGTATGAAAATACAGTCTGGGCAGACAGAGACTATCATTCTTTTTGTTTTACATGGTGTCGATAATTTTTACATTTGAAACCATTCTGGATGTACCTTCATCAGACTGGCTATTTAAGGAAAAAAATAGGAATATCGCTAAAAAATTTTGCATTTCTAGATACATTCATGGACCAAATAAATTATAAGGTTCATAACCTTTAAAAGGAATTCGAAGATACCAAAGGGGCAGACAGAAATCGTTAAGTCGGAAGACAGACAAGACCATGGCCAACA
>JAULBM010351647.1:0-12129 GCA_032357055.1 Geukensia granosissima | reverse complement strand
GCTAACTTGTTTCCGTCCTGAATATGCATGAAATATTTGCCACTGGACGTTAAACAACAATCAATCAATCAATCCTTTCAGATACTTGAAGGACAGACCATCCATTTATCAAACAGTTCTGTTAATTATTTAATGACAAAGTATAATTTAACTTAAGCGATAGACCATTTGGCTTTTAAGGGGGACATGTATTTGTTTCTCGGTCAAGAGTTTTTTTTGCCTTCAAAGCGAATGCAGTATAAATCAGATTTTTTTTAAAGATCCATCTCTACCAGATTATTTTTTCCGCCAAAATTAGGGCCATGCTTACCCCCGCCTGATTTGGGCTTAATGCCAGATATAAAAACATCCCTTTCATAACATGGCGTAACATCATAACATAGCGTAACAGTGAGGCTTGATTTTTAGACACTTAGCAGGTAAATGACAAAGGGCAGGGTCGTTCACATTTTTGGCCCAAGAATTTTGCTGAAAAATGAATAGAATGTAGACTCTATTATTTCATATCGTTTGTATTAAATATTGTACAAAAGTTTTTAATAGTGATATTGGTTATACAACGGTCACATGGCATTTAGAAATTGCTTTAAATATGAAAACACTAAAAAATTACTGAATTTAAAACAATATTTGATACAAATTTATCGATTTTAATATAGGTCGCAAAAACATCACCACCAAACTTTGCAATATAAAAGATCTATCAATTACACATGTTTAAGCATGCCACATCTCATATTTTTATATTAGTTTAAATATCTTCGTGATGTTTTCGTGCGTTCTATTTATTTTGATAAAACGCCTCCAAACATGTAATATTACTTACAGAAAATTTTACGTCCTTGTCGAAATAGTCAAATTTGCCCTGTTTTCTGTCGAAATTATGAAAATTGAAAAAGAATAAGTTATTGTTGTGTCACAAAATCTAAGATTTGGGTCAAAAATGGGGCTGAACGTACTAACTACTTTGTAACATTGTAAGTGCACCTGTTTTATTGTATAAAGCTAAAAAGACAGTCGATTACAATAAACAACAGAAAACTGTACATCTAACTTTTTAATCAAATATACTGAACGCCCAGTCCTCCAATCACTAAAGTCTTAACTATGTTTATTTCGTCCTTAAACAAAAATGTTCTTTCTTGAGAAATTTTAAAGAGTTGTTTTTTATCTTAAACAAGTAAGAAGATACAACTTTTACTCCCACATTTACAAAATGACCTGATTGAAAAAAGTTATCGTTCAGTTATTCTCCTTCCTTAAATTTCTTAGAAGGGTAAGCAAAGAATTTAGATTACGATGTTGTGATAATTTTTGCAGTTCTGAACAATGTAGACAATAGTCTTGGCATTTACATGGATGGATATAAGTCTGGCGACATATGGCTGTGGTCAAATGGACAACCTTTCGAATACACAAACTGGAAGTTTAACGAACCTCAGACCCTCGCCGTCAAAAGCTGTGTCAAGTTAAGTGGAATTACCTCTGGATGGTTTGAATGGAAAGCGGCTGATTGTGAAAGGGAAGCATACTTCATTTGTGAACGACTCGTTGTTTAGACTGCTGCGAACTGTTGAAGTTGGGCATTTCTGTTTTAAAAACGTATTATACATTTATCTGTGTAAACTATTACAAACAACTACCATATTTAAAATTTTTCTGAATAAAGATGTAATTATTAAGATTGAAAAAATAATTTAAAAAATAAATTCTAGCTTTAATCCACTTTCTCATCTTACCTATGAGGAAATGATGAAATGTTTTTCTAAATCTTCAAGATTCAATGATTAAAAGAATTTTATTTTTAAAAAATCCTATTTGATATTGATTTTTTTTTCTGTTATGATTATTTCCAAAAAATAGCCTCACATTAATGGTCATTTAAAATTTCACAAAAGATATTTCGATTCGTTTGGATTTGAGTTTTTCTTTTTCAATATTTTGATCTCGCACTTCCTATGTTTTGTTTCTCATTCTTCTGATGAGAGATACTCCTTGAAATGTACATATAGCATATTAGAATTTTCCATATTTATTCAACAATGGTAAGCTTGTGCTCTGAATATTGATTGACTTTAAATGTTTTCTTTTCATTTCCCAATAAAATGTCCAAAAAGTTATGATAGTTAAATCATAGTTTTTATTAAAAAATTAACAAAAATTAAACAATATGAAAGGCTGATCGTTTTCAGATATAAGCATCTGAAAATTAAGCTGGAAAACATATTTTTTTTAGATTTTTCAACGGTTGTTGTATTAGACGGTTCTGACCTTCAAATTCCGATTGCTGAAATAGGTATTTCCTTCTTAGATTTAAGAAATAATGAAAACAAAGTTGAAGTCAGCATACACAAAGATTCATGCTTCGAAAAGAATAAAATAAGATAGGGTGAAAAATTGGATGAAAAATGCTAGAAACATAAGAAGAAAGCATTTCAAGACCATCAAGGTCATCTGAATATATTACAATCTGTATGAAAACGTAAAGATAAGCATAACGATAGTGCTGTTAACGGTAATATTGTTGATAACTTTTTTACTTACAGAATAATTATAAATATATAAGTTTCTAAAAGTACTACTAAAAAAAAAAAATACAAATTAATAACTAGCTTGTCGAATGGTAAGTTTCACGTCGTAGTCAAATGGTTCTTGCACAAACAGTCAAAAACCACATAACAGTGTTTTCAATACAATTTGATTAGCATCCAAATTGAGGTACGGTTGATGATATAAAAACGTTTATTTTAAAGCCTGAAAAATTTGAGGTTGATATATAATAAAGTCATTAAACTCAAAAAGAGTAATGTTAAATTAATATCCAGTATTTAAACTGTTTTAAAGTTATACATTTTTTATTTATGAAGCAATGACAAGAATTCTTGTATCGTTGTTACGTCAAAATCCTAAATGGTCGATGTGCACATATAAAAAATAAAAGTTTTACATTTCAAATAATTGTCGAATAACAGAGCAAATAAAATAAAGGAAATCAAATGAAAGGCACATAAAAACAAAAAGACAAAGGTAAGGTGGATATGAACAGCACTTAGAAAATAACAACAAAGTGACAGGCTTTTGGTGCAAAAACCAGTATAACACAATGACATTATGTGCCCTGCCAACATGGGAAGAGAAAGGTTGGGATTGGCTTGTAATAATGACAACAGTTTCACATTTTTAAAACTATAATATGTGGGCATAACAGAGGGAAAAACCTTAGCCAATGGAACCTTGGTGGTGTCCATGCTGTGTTCTTCCTTCATCTGGAACCAGTAAGAAACCAGTAAATGTAGTATAGATTTCATTCGACTGTCCGTACAGGTAGTCATCTGTGTGTGCCTTTATGTAGACCGTGTCATCTGCATAACAAAATAATCTCATGATACAGGTACAGTTTGAATAATTTCTACCCGATTTAGGTAAATTTATATATTTATATTGACAAATCACCAAGTTTTTTCTTCAAAATAGAATAATAATGTTTTAAGCACTGTAGAATATTTTCCACAAAGTCAATGGTGGCATCGACAAACAAAATTAGAGTTACGTGAACGTTTAAAAATCATTGGTTTGTTTTAACGATAAGTTTGCATTTAATGAGTTTTAAATACCTCGCAAAAATTGGTGAATTTATATATGCCATAGATTGAACAGTTATTCCAAAATAATGAGATATGGCTTCCAGCTGCTTTTCTTGTTTCAAGAGTGAAAAATAAAGATGGCGTTATACACTGTTAATCACTGGGAGAGAAGAGATGATCCTTGCAACAGCGATAAATTAAGAATTTCCATATTTTTAATCCACATATGATCGATTGATTAAATGTTGTTTAACGTCCAGTGGAAAATTTTTAATGCATATTCAGGACGACAGCATATTAATGATGATGATGATGATGAATGAACCCTGCTTTGTACTAGACCGACACGATGAGTCGGATTTTTAATGTGCTAGCTCACGAAAGCAATAGTCCACAAGAAGACATGCCGCTTTCCCTAGACATTTTATTTTGTTTCTGGGCCGACCAGTCTTTGCTCTTATTCCTAGATTCTTTGTGCTTAGCGGAGAAGCAGTAAATACTTATTTAATGTCTTTGATTTGACCCGGTCTTGGATCGAACCGACTACCTTCCGCACTCGAGGCGAGCACGCTACCATCACACCAACGAGGCGCTCGTCTACATGGGATATATTGATTTGTTATATAAACTATCCGGGTTGAATAATAACAGTGGGTTATATGTCTTCAGTGTCTATAAATAAAAAAGCCTTTTTGTGGCAAATAAAACAAATCAAAGCTTTACTTACGTTCATCAAGACCAAGTATCACTGAATTGCTAACTGCCCCATAATCAGACGTTTCATGAGCGTATGACCCAATGATATAATCATCGTTCCGGAAAAGGTCAAGTTGAAGCTGCTTGTTTTGTTGAGCAAGCGCATGGTACATAAAAACATAGGTACCAGTGCGAGGACTGGTAAATATTCCTGTAGTTGTATTATACCCGTTTCCTAGATTTAGCCAGGCACGATCGTATGGAACTGTATCGTTATGGTTGGCATGGAGAGTCAGTAGTTTAGTGACGCCAGCAGAGAAAGCTACAAACTTGTCAGTATGTTTTACTCTAAATTGCGGAATAACTGAAAAAGAATACGAATATTTGGGAATTAACCATAAAATCAAACTGTATCAAAGTAAAAGATAAGGTTAATTGCACAGAAACGGTGCTTATTTCAGCTAAAGACTTACAATTGTAAAAAAATCAACAAACATATTAAGAGCAAAATCGTAATATCGCCTGATGTTTTAATTTCAAATGCGATCGACTCATTAAATGTTGGGAAATAAACCGTTCATGATTCCGACTAATTCATTGTCATTTTATGAGAGAGAAAAAGGGGATATGGAGTTGATATTTATGATACAAAAATCTCATATGTACAAGAAAATTCCAAGCAAAGAAACAGCGCTTTTGCCAGTTAATTTAAAAGTGTTAAAAAATCTCTCTACAGAACTCGTGGTAAAATTTAGGCGAAATCAGCTTGTCTATAATTTTTGATAAAATGTCTGAAATATGATGAATTTCATTAAAAAACTATCAATCAGACAGTTTTTAAAGGTTAAAGGATGAAGAGAGGTTTTTATCTCAATTAAACAGATAAGAAATAGAAGGTATGTTTAAAAAAAGCGAGCGACGTAGTCCCGAGGTTTTTTTTTAAACATAACCTTCTGTTTAGAAGCTGTTTAATGAAATAAAAACCGTACTGAATCCTTTAACCAAAATACAAACCGACAAATAACAGAAAATGTTCGTGTTTTGTTGTATTGGGGTACCTCTCTTCATTACATCTGGACGGGTCCAAATCACACAATTCATAACGAGTTTAAACAAAACGCGCTTGTGAACTTAATTTCAATGATGAAAGTGCTTTTATATAGAACGATAGAAAAAATCTCTTAAAAACTTTTGTTCTGATATAAAATTTGTGATATTGGATTATTCTGTATCGACGAAAATCTGGCAGGTAAGTGTGATTTAATCATGTTTATATATTAGGAACCGTTAATAATCCGTCTTAGCCATACTGCAGCTTCTACATTTGTGAAATTTAAAACTGCAAATGCTTTTTTTCTTTGGTCCGCTACGGATTTTTCAGTACTTTAAGTTAAATATTAAAAGTTTTCCATTTTCATCTGTTGACTTCATATACATGTGTTGACGTTTATTAATTTTCCTTTGGTGGTCCCGTTTAAATTACAGGGACGCATTCATTATAGCAACAGTAATTTTTAAGGCAGAATTTTTACCTGCCAAAGGTAATAATTAACCGGTAAATGTGAATTATTAACCTAAGAGGAGTATTTAATTCGGAGTACGTTTTATTTCAACAAAAGATTCTATTGAGTAGAATCGACCACTAGGAATTGTGAAAATAAAATACCTTGCAAAACAAGAAGGTTTTCGTATCGGTTTGTAAGTATACATGTATTTATCCAATTAGAATATTCGGTCTTTTCGTATCTTTGGTTTTATAAGAGATGTCTCTAATACGGAAACGTATAGCAACATAGCTGTAACGGTGAAATTTAGGTTTTCATAATTTTTTTTATTTCATACAAAATTCGTTGCAAAAATCTTTTTGTTGAATTATTAATGCGAATCAGAATAATTTGTTCCCTCGGTAAATAGTATGGCTTTTAAAAAAAATAGCATTTTTATAAGGTTTTCTACCAATACACCTGTATTGAGATACGTTCCCACAAGGGGGAAAAATATTACACAAACATACAAATTACGGATGCATCCAAAGTTACGAAAATCGGGAATTGCAAGCTTGAGTATCAACTCAAAATTGTTTTTATGTTTTTCCAGAGACATATAAACCTATTCTTATAGTTTTTTTTATTTTAAAATAACGCCATCTTTTTTATTTGCTGGCCAGGTGAGTCGTTACTGTCACTTAGTGAACTTCGTCGTTGCCACCCATCGCCGTCGTCGTTAACATTTCGAAAAAAAATCTTCTCCTCTGAAACTACTGAATCGATTTGGATGCAACTTTGTATGATTGTTTCTTAGGGTATTCTGCACAAAGTTTGTGCTTCCATTTTGGATCCGTAGAAAATAATGGTTGCTGTAACTATAAATAGAAAATAGTGGTCCGACCGAAGACTTTTGCATATATCTCAAAAACCGTTAACTTTAGCCAAATACTGACAAGGTAAAAGTGTTCAGCATGATGAATTCTATCCGGGATGAAATTTTTGTGGAAATCCATTGTCCATCTCGTGTAGGAGTTATGGCCCTTGTACGTTTGTTAGCTTATTTGAAGTTAAATATTTTAAAATCTTCTCCTCTGAAATAACTTAATGGATTCAGATGATACTTTGTTTTATTGTTCCTAAGTGTTTTCTGCACAAAGTTTATGCTTCGCTTTTTGATCCGTTGAATAGCATTGCTGTCGATACTTAAAGTAGACCATAGGGGTGTGATAGAAAAGTTTCGCATATATCTTAATAACCATTAACTTAAGCCAAATTCTGGCTAGGATAAAAGTGTTCAGCATGATGAAGTCTATTTTCGGTGAAATTTTCCAGGAAATTCCTTAATTCTTGTTGGATTGTTGCCCTTTTAGGCGTCTTTTTTAGCTAATTTTGAAGTTATAGTTTAACAAATTTTCTCCTTTAAAACTTCTGAGCCAGTTGTCCTCTACCAAAATTTTATACAACATTCCTTCCTGGAAAGGATCAGTGAGGAGTCTCTGTCAGGTGAGTGATACAGGCTCTTAGGAGCCTCTATTTATATTTAGAAATGAAAATAAAGTGGGGAAATTTTAGATAGACTGCACTCCAACCACTAGAAAAACAGAGGGAATTTACAAACCTATAGGTCCCAACAAAGACTTCATCCTAAGTGGAAAACCACTCTTTGTGAAAAGCTCTAAAGCTAGCTTGAAATGAATAATCTACTTAGTCTACTCTAGACTACTTACAATGTTGTCCAGGAAATATGGCATCGGACAGGTGTAGATATGTCAAAAGACCAAGTACAATAACAAACCTTATCATCTGAAATGTAAGAAAACAAAACAACACATTTTACAAACACATTTAGTGTCTCATTCCTTTCATCAATATTATTACCATCTTTGGTAGCTAAAATTGTTCAAAATAAAATGTTGAAAAAAATAATTAATGATTTATTTATAATCAAGAGAAAACCACAATTTTTTTCTTTCAAGTATTGAAATAATTTACTTTAATTTCAGTAACTTAAAATAGTATTTTGTATGACAGTTAATAAGAAATACATCTAAACTGATAAGAATCATTTTGACTTTACCGAGGTAGTTTTCTCAAAAATTCGTTTGTGTATGATTAATTGTTAGTGTAGAAGCATCAAAGGAAAATCGTTATGACGTCAAAATTTACAACATTACACCTACGATATTCTGTGAAATTGGCTGAAGATCTACCTTTCTGACTTCATTTGCATAATTATGAATAAATAAATTATGATTTTATCAGCATATTACTATAACCCAAATAAGTCTGATATCAACAGTGTTTCGTAAGCCCATTTCTAGCATTTCAATGCATTATTTTTGGCATGCAACATACAACATCTTAATTTAAAGAAAGACATTTATTGGTTAAATTAAACAGGTCAGGACATCTTTTGTTGAGAGGCTTAATGTTTCAACTTCAGGAATCTCACAATGGGCTTGCCTTCAGTAACTGTGAGCTTTCAGTAGAGATGAATCTTCTTTTGAGATGTATTGGAGAGACCCCGCCGCATGTCATGTGTTCTCCAAAGTCACCAAAATTGTGTCATCGGTTTGTCCAATGAGTCAATGGAGTTTTACATATATGTTTGTAAGTTAACTTCAGTCTGCTCTAAACTGTTCCTGCATTTATCTTGATTGTGTTTGACTAAATGTTTGTTTTATGTAATATTTTTATGTTGACTATTGAAGACAGTATTTGCAGGAATATTTTATTCTGATACTTTTGTTCAAATTTTTTTGATCTGCCTGTTTGTTCTCTAGTCGGGATTAAAAAACCTCTGTTTGATTTTTGTGGTTCGTTTGCTCCTTCTTTTGATTTTTCCTTTGATTGCATGTTGGGGGAGAGTGGGTACCCACTAAACTAGTTCAACACCACCACAAGTCTCATGTACCTGTCCCAAGTCAGGAATTAGGGTCATAGGTTTGTCTTAGTGTTTATGTTTTGTTACATGTAAGTTTTTGATAATATTCAGGTAAAGCAGTATTATTTTACGCATACACGATTTTCCATTTGGGTCGATTTAGAGCTTTCCATAAGGAGTGGTATTCCACCCTTGTTGAAGGCCTTGTGAAGACCTCTAGATTCAAAATCTCGTGGTTGGAATGTTGTCTCTCCGAAATTTACCCCATAACTTTTCATTTTCATATGCAAAGTCAGGATTCAAGATGAATAAACGTCTCAATAATGAAAGAACATCATAATACATATTTTACGATTAAACAATGTCATCATTCCACGTTAAACAGCACAAAATGAAATACGTTATCAAGATTACTATTATTTTTTTGGTTTAAAAATAAACGACCTAAGATATCATGTATATAGGCTAGCCGGACATCTCGGTTGTATTATTAAACACATTTCTGCTCCTTCCACAAAAGGCCATGTATTCTTGTTCTAAAAAATAAATTCAAATGAAACGTACCTTTCTTTGTATTAATCTGTGGTGGCCAGAACAAAGTTATAACCTTATCTCTAATCCGGTACTAACCCCTAGTATATCTTGACCCAGTGTGAAAGTTGCCATATGTTTTCTTTAGATAATTTAAAGGAACTTCTCGACGGTAAGAAAACGTCTTCTGTATTTTCTTTACAATTTGAAATATTTTAAAATAAAACAATTATACCTAAGATAAAATTTAAAAGTATCAGTTTTTACTATATGTGTTAGAGGCGATATTAATTTAATATATTTTTACTCTTGTGCAAAAATGAACAATTTTTTTTTCTTGTTTTGTGTATCTGAATAACAATATTCTAACCGACATCTAATTTGTTTTGATCTCTTCCAGCAAAGATGATTACATTAGTTATATTAGCCGGACTTTTCGGAATCTCCATGCAACAAGGTTTGTATGGCCAAATCTGGGTTTTTATATTTCAAAATGCTGTATATAATTGAAATATATCAGAACTAGTATTGACTTAATTTTATGCATGTTTCGATAGTAAAATGTTTCCAATATTACGATGCGAAATTTACTGTCATTGTATATTTTTAATCACTTTCTTCATTTCAACACTTGATATCAAAAAGCCACTCATTGTTGTTGATATCCCTATAACAAAAAGATATAAAAGACATGTACCCCAACAAGTCTTTTTAAAAACCAATTTTCATTTGAAAATTCAAATTTATCATTCTGGTTCCCCACTTCCTGAGTGTATTATGAAAATTTTCCATAGACATAATTGCTAAAACGTGCGTCAATATCTATTGAGGACAACTAATTAAAGGTTTCATTTTTAGTTTATAAACGAATATGTGGCAGTCGCAGAAAGCAAATGATTTACTATTAAAATATAGGGAGAGTCCGGTTTTCCTCTTCGCCCATTCTTACGGCGACGTGTCGTTCTTACCACAAGAGGGTAGCCCCATATTTGGCCCAAATTTTAGATTGTTTGACATTGAAATAAGTTGTTGCGGAAATGCTGTTTAATAATCGTCTTTCAATAATTCATGACTTTTTCTTATTTACTTTTCGTCATTTCGACAAAACGAAAGCGTATATTTGACTGTTTTCAACAAGAATGTAGCACTTTCTGTAAAATGCTGAATTTTGAGATGTGTTTTGTTCAAAATAGATATAAACACACCAAAACATCACGAAGAAATTTTAACATAACATTTGTACGTGATAGATCTTTAATTGTGCAAAGTTTGGTTGTGATGTTTTTGTGCGATCTATATTAAAATCGACGAAATGGTATCAACTATTGCATCAAATTAATAAATAAATAGGCCACATATAAAGCATTTTCTGTGTGTCATGTTACCATTGTAGAACTAATAAAACTAAAAATTCTGTTGGATTTTCTTTTTATAGACATTATTCAATTAAAAAAATATGAAATAATAGATATTAGCCAATTTTAATTTTATAACCAAATTCTTGTGCCAAAAATGGGCCTTAACGACCCTCGTCCTTTTACATGCTTAATAGGAAAAATTCTAAAATTGTAATGATTTACACTATATTTTTTACAAAAATTTTAATAATAGTAAGTTGCAATACATTATAAATCATGAATTATAACTGCAGGTCACAAGTAAGAATTTTTTAACATTAATATTGAACAGTCGCGATATAATATAAAACTTGATCTGAGATTTTATACTTATCTTTTGGAATTTTTACATGGTTAACAGCAAAAAAACCTTTGTCGTAAACATTTCAAAAATTCAAATATTGGTTTGTTGCGAAATGATATCATGTTTCACAGTTGATTCGATACTCTCGTGCCTGTTCTAAGTATCAGGATTTTCGTAAGGAGGCATTGCTGTTGTCGCATAAATAACTGCATGATAGATGCATCCAATCAAGGTTGAAAACATTTCCCCTTAAATTCTACGGTCGCAATCATGAATTGGTTGATCCATGTGGTATCAGTGTATCTCAACTAGTTATTGACCTGTAACCGGTAATTTAACAATAAGTTTACCTCTTCTCGGATTGATGTTAATCCGTATTATAGTTCAAGACCGGGGATGCTTACCCTTTCGGAGCGCCGGATTCCATTCTTTTTTCGTACAAGCCTTTGTTTTTGTTTTGTTTTTTTTCGTTTTATCTTTTCGTTTTTTTCAAATTTGTCTTATATCTTTGAACTATGCAGCTTTGATATCTAACATTGGTTATTTTACAATAGGCTGCCGTAAATATATTCTTTGTTTAACGTCAATCGCCCTCGTAGGTTTTGGAAAATATAAAAAAAAATTAAAAACAAACAGTCTTTTGTCTTCTAATCAAGGAAGTTATTGAAATCGAACAGTCTGGATTTAATTTTAATCTATAATATGGCATTAGACAGGGTATATAAAGTGACATTCACGGATGATGAATTATATTCCATCAGCCAAAGGCGAATGGAATATAATCCATCCTCCGTGAATGTCACCTTATATACCCTTTCTAGGGCCTGAATAACTTTTATGTTATGGTGCATAGCCTGTCTATTAAATAGAAAATTAAGTAATTTCAATATCCGTGATATATCTGCAATGCAATTCGAAAACACAAAAATAAATGGAATATAGCTCACCGGCCTTAAATTCCTTTTGATAATTAGTTTCAAGACCCAGAATAATGATTAAATAAATGTTCTGTATTACATGAAAGAAAGAAATTTCGAGTAAAATTATTTTCTGCAATAAATACTAAAATCACAGAAAACCTACCGATTCCGACTCCAATAAATCACTTTAGGGAACGACCATTTGATTTTCTGGGGGGTGGGGGGCCTGGAGGAATTTGAAAATGAATAATTTTTCTTGGACATTAGTGGAAATAAATATTTTGTCATGAGATAGTGTGAAAATAAATAATTTTACTGAAAACCTA
>JAULBM010351636.1:0-12130 GCA_032357055.1 Geukensia granosissima | reverse complement strand
GACCCGGCCGGGGATCGAACCCACGACCTTCCGCACTCGAGGCGAGCACGCTAACCATTACACCACCGAGGCGGTCGCACTATGGAAGAACCAAACATTGTATACCTAGCAATTATTGCAAAATTGCTTTTGACGGCGACATAAAGTTTGGTTTTAGCATGAGCTTTGTCTTTTTTCTACTTTTTGAATAAGTGGAGGATCATAAAACATTTGGATATTAATGTTAAGACTTAATCTTCTTCATAGAACTAATTGTAACCAATCATATTTTAAAGCTAAGAAACCTTTAAAAAGTGACCGTGTACTACCGAGCAACCAGAAACAATAAATCTTACTTTGAAAACAAAATAAAATAATATAAAACTTCATATTATTTCAGGACATCTATAGCGTGGGGTTGGGCATCACTCCAAGGTTAATTTCCGCGTGGGGTTGAGCATCACCCCAAGGTGAATTTCCGCGTGGGGTTGAGCATCACTCCAAGGTAAGTTTCATATTGATTATTATTTAACGCCACGTCGACAGTATTTCAGCCATATCGTGGCGGGAAAAAACATGATATTAACTAAAATAACATCAAAAGTAAAATCTTCAGTTTTGGCTGTTAATATATAAAAGTAGTCTGTGTACTCCATATCCCCCTTTTTCTATTTAATTACATCGTCACAAATGGAATTTATACCACATTAAATTCAAAATATCATATAAAACAATCTAAATAGCATACTACAAAACACAAATACCAAAGCAAAATTCTATTATAAATAAATAGGAGGGTTAGCCTATATTCGCGAATATAGACCAACATCTTTTAAATAATTTAAAGTTTGTCGCCAGCTAATTTCAGATTTAAAATAATCATATTCCACTGAATAAACTCAACAAGGGTTACAGATTCGAGGTTGATAAGTTGTCAAAACTTTGAAACTACATTTTGTTTTATTGGTCCTAATGTTGACACTCTCATGTTGCTAATTTACACATATATCAAATGATATAAATTATAATAATAAAAGTATATTATTGACAAGCATAGACTATAATAGTTAGTCTACTCAAAAATATATTTGTTTGTTTATGCCTTTACCTTGATAAGAAAGAGCTAAAATTCCCAAAATACTAACATAATATTAGTTGATCTCAAAGCCTGAAATGTCCGCGCTTTTTTTTTCGTTATTTCCTTTGGAAATAGAAAATTACCTATGATGAATAAATATGGAAAATTTTGGTATGTACATTTTAAAGAGTAATGCTTTTGGAAATCTGTTCCAATCGTTAATGACATTGAAGAAAAATTATAAATATTCCACTCCTTTTTTGTATCTACAATTCACGAAGCTGATTTTGGCTTAAGAAACAAAACTTAAATTCAGCCCGGTGTTACCACTCTAGTAATATTGTGAGTACTGATTCCATCCGTTTATATAAACAAGCTGCTTCCATCCAGCAGAGTAGAAGTCTAACCATTTCATATAATTTTGCTGCTGACGTCTTTATTGTTTAAATAATATTTTATGGTCTTCCATGACAGATGATGTTATGCTTGTCAGTCTTTGTCATTCTCATGAATAATCTCTAATTTGTTTGTTTATGATCAAATAAATCGATAGGGCAAGTATCGCACGGCTCCTGAAACCTGTCTGAAATTCATGTAACATATTATGTTGGAATGAGTATGTTTATGTACCGCTTGTTTCATAAATATACTCATTGGTGTTCCGTTGTACGTTTTTACAAGTGAGTCTCTATAAACCTGATGTTCTCTGTGATGTCGGAAGTAACATATGACTTGGCGCTTTCTATCTCTATACGGAATAACATTGTCAAGGACAAATAAATGAAGAATTAATAAGAATTTCTCCTATGTGACATGAATCAACTTCAGGACAATCCACGGCATTACATAATAAAGTTTTTCAATGAAGATATCTTTGGAATATTTCCATTAATTCATATTAGAAATCTAATAAAGCAAAAAACTGTTGACGAATTTTAAAGGCTGAAAGAAATGGAATTCTTATTGATTAGATAACAACAACATATACTTTTTTTAGCCGATCGAATGGTTTATCTTTATTCCTATAAAGAAGAAAACAGAAGAATTCGACAGTCAGAAAACGAACAAGATAAGGTCGTAAAATAACAAAAAGCACAAAAAAGAAATCTTAAAAACGAACATGTATGACAACAATATTAATTCCACTCAAAACTGATGTTAAATTTAGGTTGTCCAAAAAGGCTTGTAGTTCTTTCTTCTTGAAACATACCAGCTGTATTGTGCATTCTTACATCCAGGAATTTTCAGTGAGATGTTTTGGGAAGACCCACTTTTGTGTTTGTAGGTACAGTATGTAATAAGAACAAGAAAAAATCCATCTTCACCTAAGAAACAGATTTTTCCTACCAGTCAAAAATATCGTGGTTTCGATCAAACAATGAGCAGAGTGATAACTTCAGCCGAGGAGCAAAGTTATCTTTCATTAGTAGTTTCTGTATCAGCAACTTACTCCTGTATCACTGTGCATGGAAAACGGACACACAATCTCTTAAATAACATAAAGATGTGAGATTTATACGACATACCCTGGGATAACTGGAATGTTAAAACTCCTGGAGCGGAAGTTGCATATGTGAAAGGTGAAGCCGTAATTGTCATCTGAGTGTTGTCTTTATGTTCCCTCACTCAGTATTTATTTTAAATGAAGATAAAAATAAGAGGCAGACTTAGGATGTCTTTTGTGTACTTAATTTCAAGTAGGTTTTGGATAAATAAGATGTAGGTATTCATCTAATATTGTTCAATTAAAGAACATTTTCTATATAGAAGAGGATAAAACAACAGGTTTCAGCTTGTTACCTATCTTTTTTCTGCATAAGTACTCGATTTAAGTCTGTCTCGAGTGAGTGAAAATGAAATTTCGCAATGAGTGGAGCACAGCTGAAACCCTAGACAAATAGTCAGATCATGGCTTTGCATTTGTTCCTAGATTTAATGTAGGTCTTGGTTCTACTAATAACACTGTATATGAATCTTCCATCGCATCTGAGTAAAATATTTTTTAATTCTTGATTTAGGAACTGCATATGGTATCGTTGTAAAGAGGGTAGAAAAACAAATGTTTTTATGCTACTAGAGGACAGAGATTTCGAGTTAAATAGTGTGTTAAATGTCAGAATTTTTGTAGTTTCCAAATTTGATTAACGTCACTTCTTGCATAGCCGATTTCCGTAAGCGGCTTGATAGAACACGTAGCAGACCTTGCAATGAAACCCTACTTGTTTAACTTTGGTGTCCAGTTCAATGAGGAAAGATATCATTTCTCAAAATTGATGGCCAGTCCAAAATCATTATTTCTTATGATAATTTTCTTTTGAAAGAGTTGTTGCTGTAAACACATTCTTGCCTTGTGTGGTTTCTATGTCTAATTCATCCTGTATATGTTATCAATGCAATGTTTTGCAGACAAAAATGATTTTGGGGGTTTTATCTGTTAAAACGACAATATACTTGATTGTTAAACTAAATGTTTAACGGGTCTTGGCAAATGAGGATCTTTGAAAAATCATCGGAATAGACATATTAATAAAGATAATTTGAAGACTTAAGTGCCAAGCGTAACTAAGAAACAACACAAGAAATTTATTCCGGAACAAAGTAATGTGGGGATTTTTCAGAAGCCTTTAAAAAATATAAAACATTATAATTGACAGCTGAGACGCTAGGTGTTCTCATGCTAAGTGGATTTTTACACGTGTTTAGAAAATACTGGCAAAGAATGAATGACCGTCCTACCTCCAAGGAGTGATATTTTATACAGCATATGTTACATAGTATCGATATTTTTTGGTTAAAATGTCGAACAAATCGATTACGAAATATGGTACAGACTACTGAGTGGTTTGGTTAATATGAATTATTATTTGGATTAAATCGTACATTCATTAATGCAAATTCGATCTATTTATATCTATCCAAGTGAATATAGTGATGGACTTGATAAAACGAAAGTAATAAAGCCCACTATGTTTAAACTTTTAATTACAATGATGGAATGAATTAAAAAGTAAAACTCAACGAAATCAACCCTAAGCACATAGAACCGGTTAACACTGAAGACGGTGGGCTATCTTATTTGCTACTAAAACTACTTTCTTGAGGCGTTTGCGACTAATCAATGGCTTTGACTGCAAGTATCCTGTGAGGTACCACTAGTGGAGCGCCTAATCTCGTAGTGTTATTGCCCAAGCTTTAGTTTTCTAAAGTACGAATCCACCAGTGGAGGAATTGACAAAAAATTTATTTAGCTAAATTTGATATTATTTTTAAATGTTTATAGATTCAAACCTATGCATGAATGAAAGGATCAAATCGTCAGTAAAAGGAATTCGAAGATAATAAAGGGGCAGACAGAAATCTTTATGTCAGAAAGACAAGACTATGGCCAACAAAATGAAACAAAAGACAAACATAGTACACACAAAACTACACTGAAAACTAAAGCTCTTATTTTAGTATTCCCCAAAAAACTTCATTACTCGAACAAGAGTAAAACTAATATTTCAATTTTTTAACCGTTTCGGTTCGTCATATCAATTTTTTAAAAATCCCATGTGCCTGTATTGCTCACCTGACTTGCAATTTCTTGATACGGTAACATACTATAACCACAATTGCTTGATTATTGGGAAGAAACGCTCAGCATTTTTCTGTTGCTATTGTCCAAAGTAGCGACTACTTTGTTTGGTCGATGGAAATGCCGGGTGCAATTCTGAGCTAATTTATAAGTGAATTACCCATAGGATCGACTGTTAAAAAATGTTCGACCGTGTCTTTGATGGCGGTTGAGCTGCTGTATATAATTATGATGGGAGGTTTTCTAAACACCAATCTACTAAACTGACGTAAACATTATGTTACAATTGGCTCAGCAGTTTCAGACAAGGAGATTTTCAAATTGGGTCCACGGTTGAATTACGTTTGGCTGACACAGCCATCTCGGTTGGTCGTTGGGGATGACGAAAACAAATCTGAGAGGAGACAAATAAAAGACCAAATTTATTAAAGTAATGATCCAATTGGCTCAACAATTTCAAATAAGAAGATTTAAGGAGAATTTCCGGTCCCATGTTAAACAAAGTTTGGATGTTGCGAAAATGTTAGTTGGCGATTTGCCATTGGATACAATTCTCAGGGTGGCTCAATAAACATTTCACCTGTTTTTGGTTCAAATAGGGAAAGTTTTATGTTGAGGAGAGCATTTTTCATATAATATAGAGGGACGACTGACGATTGAACTGTCAGGTTTCAACATGTTCAAACAATATCACTTGTAATATATCAAGTTGAAATTAAAGTCCAAATTTTTAATGCAGTGTATCATAAAACCTTGGTACAAATAATTTTATGGGTAAAGCTTCGTCTAGACGAATCGTTAATATAATTCAGAATAAATATGATGCAACGAAAGGCAGAAGTGTGAAAACGTGCACAAACAACAGGAGGATAATATTTAAAATTCTATCCAGAAATGAAACCTATCAATGTAGGGAAAGAAGTACTAAATGTATCGCTAACGGCAGTGGATTTATACAATGACACCAAGGACATAAGAGTTTCCAAAACGTGTACAGTATTTCGCCAGAAAATAACATGCCCAACTACATTTTGTAGCTTTTTAACCTCAATTGTGACAAATGCTATTATACAATTTCCTTACGTAATTAATTTTACCCTAGCTGAAGTGATATTAATTTAGTCTATTTGATGACTATAAAATTTAGAAAGAAATTAACGAATAATCAATCGACTTATTATCGGATGTCAATATGAAAGCTTTTGATAAAGTATTCAGTATATATCTGATATCTGTAAAGAGGAATCCGATCAAAATTCTTTGTCGTAAAAAAATTGAATGTTTTTCAATAAAACAAATACATAATCGAACCATATTGCAAAAATTTAATTTTCTTAATTACCTGATCTTATATTTTGCTAGTCTTTGCGGGATTTTGGTGATACTCATTTTTAAAACGTCAACGATGATAAGAATTCTACGTACCGTTATTTCGATATTCCCAAAGTATCAATATTCAAGCTGATACAGTTTCTGTGGCAAATTTATTCAATAGGTTTAGTAACTCAATGTTATCATAATTAAGAAAAATTTTGACATTCAACCTCTATCCGATTATTTGAATGGTAGATTACTCAAAGTTAAGCTTGCAATAGGTTTAACAGTAAAACGCATGTGTTTATTTCTTATTTTTGACCATCATTTGTTTTGATGTTAGAGCCATGACCCCCTTGCCTCAATATATAGCAATCTTCTATGTTAGTAGGATGGTTGTTTACATCTTGCATTAGGGTAAGTAATACCCTGGTCGTTTACATCTTTCTGTCAGGTAAGCAGGGTCGCTGATTCTCATCTTACTGTGGTGAGTAGAACCTTGGTCGTTTACATCTTTCTGTCAGGTAAGCAGGATCGCTGATTCTCATCTTACTGTGGTAAGTAGAACCCTGGTCGTTTACATCTTTCAGTCAGATAAGCAGAATTGCTGATTCTCATCTTACTGTAGTGAGTAGAACCCTGGTCGTTTACATCTTTCTGTCAGATAAGCAGGGTCGCTGATTCTCATCTCCCTGTGGTGAGTAGAAATGTGGTCGTTTACCTCTTTCTGTCAGGTAAGCAGGATCGCTGATTCTCATCTTACTGTGGTGAGTAGAACCGTGGTAGTTTACATCTTTCTGTCAGGTAACCAGGGTCGCTGATTCTCATCTTACTGTGGTGAGTAGAACCGTGGTCGTCTATATCTTGGTATAGGGAGAGTAGTACCGATGGTCATTTACATCTCTTTGTCGGATAAGTAAGTGGATGAGTAGTATCGCTAATTTCGGTAATGAAAGTAACATCGCATGGTTATTTACAACTTGTTGTTAGGAAAGTAGTACCGGTGATCGTTTGCATCTTGCTGTAGAGTAAGTACTATCTCTGGTCGTTTAAATCGTGCTTTAGTGTATGTAGTACCGCTGTTCGTTTAAATCTTGCGTTATGATAAGTAGTAATGCTTGTCGTATAAATCTTGCGTTAGTTTATGTAGTACCTGTTGTCGTTAACATCTTGATGTCAGGAAAATTGTACCGCTGGTCGTTTACATGTTGCGTTCGGGTGAGTAGTATCGCTTATTGTTTACATCTTTCTGTAAGTTTAGTATGATCGCTGGTTGTTCACATCTTACTGTAGGGTGAGTAATACCGCTTGTCGTTAACATCTTTCTGTCGGTGTTCACATCTTACTGTAGGGTAAGTAATACCGCCTATTGTTAACATCTTTCTGTAAGGTAAGAAGAGTTGCTGGTTGTTCACATCATATTGTAGGGTGAGTAGTACAGCTTGTTGTTTACATCTTTCTGTCGGTTTTCACATCTTGCTGTAGAGTAAGTAATACCGCTAATTGTTAACATCTTCCTGTAAAGTAAGTAGGATTGCTCGTTGTTTTCATCTTGGTGTAAATCAGATCGGTGGTCGTTTTCATCTTGCTGTGAAGTAAGAAGAACCTGGTCGTTTACGTCTTCTTGCAACCTAAGTAGTATCGCTGGTCGCTAACATCTTGGTGTAAGGTAAGTAGTACCGCTGGTCGTTAACATCTTGGTGTAAGGTAAGTAATACGGTGGTCGTTAACATATTTCTGTAACGTAAGTAGTACCGCTGGTCGTTAACATCTTGCTGTAAGGTAAGTAGTACGGTGGTCGTTAACATCTTGCTGTAAGGTAAGTAGTACCGCTGGTTGTTAATATCATGCTGTAAGGTAAGTAGTACCGCTGGTCGTGAACATCTTGCTGCAAGGTAAGTAGTACCCTGGTCGTTAATATATTTCTTTAACGTAAGTATTACCGCTGGTCGTGAACATCTTGCTGTAAGGTAAGTAGTACCGCTGGTCTTTAACGTCTTGCTGTAAAGAAAGTAGTACCGCTGGTCGTTAACATCTTGCTATAAGGTAAGTAGTAACGCTGGTCGTAAATATCATGCTGTAAGGTAAGAAGTACCGCTGGTCGTTAATATCTTGCTGTATGGTAAGTAGTACCGCTGGTCGTTAATATCTTGCTATAAGGTAAGTAGTACCGCTGGTCATTAACATCTTGCTTTAGGGTAGGTAGTACTATTTGTTGTTTACATCATGCTGTATGAACGTTTGGCTCATTACTGACTACTTCAAAGCTTGAAATACATGTGGTAGAACTCATTCTATTGAATTTGGATTCCTATTTTGTTTTTGTTTTTTCTTAGTACTCTTTGCTTGGTTACATGTTGTTATCTCGGTCTTCCTATGCACTGGTTGTAATGCTGTGAGAGGTAATTTCTTGTATACCATAACAATCAATTGCCAGTATTAATACAACATTGGTAAAATTCTTTAACCCTTTATTCGGTTTTCTTCTTGTTTCCAAATAGTTTGTTTTAATTATGATGCGTCCTAGTTAGGCGATTTTTTATGGTTTGTGTAAAGGGTCATTTTATCCAGCCAATTTCAATCTATTATTAATGAAGCAATCCAAGATTTTTCTTGGCAAATCGTCTAGAGTGCAAACAAATGTTGAGAAAATCGATGAGAAATTGTGCTTTCTCTTAAGACATGTAAGAGATGTCATCGTCATTGGACATATCATGAAATAAGGTTGTAATTCCTTGTTAGACATTCCAGGGTTTTTGGTAAATTTGGTGAAATATATGGTCTATTTCAAGGCCAGTCAGACGAAATATTGAATGGAAAGTGACGGAAAGGTTTTTAAAACAGCTTTATGTTTCTTTTGTTTTAGTTCACTGATCTAACATGACAGCTTCGTGTACTACATGACTTCCAATTTCTTAATTCCTTAGCGTCAAAAATTTCTTTCAGGCCACTTTGCATGATCTTAATGGTCGTTTTATTTAACAGCAAATGGTTTAAACAGATAAGAAAGGGTTTGCTACCCGACTTTAAACCCACTATATTCTGTGTCGGTGTTCGGTTTGGCAATCTATAGTCCATATGATTTTTTTTGTAATTTGTTGGTGTATTTAGTATATTCTACTATATTCATGCAAAATTGGTGAACCTGAATATTCACGCTCCTGTTATCTATGTTACTCGAGACTTCCCAATTGTTGAATGCTTATGGCTATTCACAAATATATTAATGGCACTGCTCCAAAGACCGGAAAAATATTTTGTACATCGTCGCTGTGTTGATTCGATGTCAAACATTTTTTGTTGTTCTGCTTTAATCTTCATTAGAAACTCCCAGAGTCAAAAGTGGTAAAGCCAAAAATTTTTTTTCAAATTAAGAGCTATAAAACAGACATGTAAAGTCTTTATGTGGTGTTTGAGAACTTATATTAAATATAAATTTGAATGAGATATATTTTGAGAGAATATTATGTGAATTTATGTGAGAATAAAATATAATGATTACAATACCTGTGGTGTGACAAAATCTGCTGGATTTTCATAATATAATCCAATATTGTCAGGTTTAAATTCTTCGACCAGACTTTCACAACACCGACCATCCTCTCTTGTTGTACTTCTCCCAGCTTCCATCCCCACAAAAATCTCTCGATATGCACCATGTCTAACTATCCATATTTGTGATGAATATTTTCGTTCTAAATTGTCTGCCTATATAAAATGTCGATATATACAACAACACACACAATATTGTTATCTACAATGCGACAGCTGTTCTGCACTGGAAAAGATTTCATAGCCAAATGTACATTATTGATTTGGTAATACTAGTCGTGATTGGTTTTTAAATGTAAATGCTGTAGCGGCCAAGCCCAAAAATGTCCATAAATTGAAGACGTTGTATGTTCCGTGTTGCATACCAGGTTTTGTTCTATTTATTAAGAAATTGTATTGTGGTTGTCCCGATATTTGATGGAACCCTCTTTTTTTATGACTTACGGTGTTTAATGTAGTGGCACTTGGGATATTAAGTTCTTTCAGAATATTTTTCAGTCGCGACAAAATTCATATTCCTCTATTTTAAAAAGCCGTGAATCATATTTGCACATAAACATAAATTGAAGTAGCATGATAGAATATTTTCCTCCCCAGACAGTGTCTTTATCTTTTTAGGATATGTTTCATCGAACATTGTCGAATTCGCCGAACGATGTTTGGATTGGGCTTAAGGAAAAATTTCTAGTCTAGTTGTGTTTGAAATTGTATACATCGAACATAACGGAATCTGTAAATATTTATCAATGATATTGATAGCTGGACATTGTAATTCTGAGGTTTTTTAAATCGAACCAATGAAGTATACACATACATGCCTATTTTCCGAATTACACATACATGCCTATTTTCCGCATTACATATACATGCCTATTTTCCGCATTACTTGTTAAAGCCCTTTAAATAGCCGAATAGATCTTGGCTAATAAATTATTTTCATAATTAAATCATGCCCTAAGAATGAATTGACTTTTGGGAAAAGATCCGAATGATAAAAGTTTCACATTCTTTTTTAACATGCCGCATACATGTACATGACAGGAAATTCTTCTATTTCAAACGATTGTATTCAAAATTTCAGACAGTTTGACTACTGATATGTGTAACTCATGCCATATTTTAAGACTGCTTACAGTCTTTGCCTGGAGGTTGTAATGCCATGAAACCTTCCCCTTTACCACGAAATGATTGATACCGGATTGGAAAAAGGTCCTTTAATAAGACAGAAACTGCTTACCATTCCGCTATCACCTGTGTTCATCCCTTTTTGTGGGGTCTGCATTGTTGATAGTTATATGTTTAAAGTTTTATATGTACACTTGGTCTCGTGTTCCGTCTTGTTCATGTTCACCAGATTGTCGTGTCTATCAATCTCTCCCCGATTGCCTGGCCCTTTCACTTCTTCTTAAATACAATTTTTCACAAGATAAAGCCAATGAATTCTCCCTTACCATCCAAAAGTACTTAAGGAAAACCATTCATTTTTACGCACAAAACTTCAAGCCTTCATATGCCTATTATTTGGACATTCCAAACTAAATGTGATCCATTTTCAAAATTATACCTGTTTTTACCTATATCTATACAGCCACCCCGTTAAACTGTAGATATCACGGGCACTTTAGTTAAAAAATTGTTTTTGGTCCAGGAGTTGGTTTATAACATTGACTATGAAAAATCAGCACACGGGAGCAATTCATTTTGGATATCATAGGACAACATAACATGCGATTTTTGGGGGATTTTGTCATATACGGAATTTGTTTCTATTGACATCGTCACCAGCTAGATATTCAGCTCTGCAGTCACTATTAGTTATTCAACATACCTCCCGGCCTTATAAAACTAGAGGGTCAGTGGGCTGAGCCAGTGTTTTCCACCTGAGACTTGCCCCAATGAACCCAAAATTATTAAGGAACCCTTTGTCCATTCAGGATAATATCTATAATTATCAAGTACCATAAGTATGATAAGTGCAGATTTCATGCAAGGTGAATGATTTCAAACAAATACTTCCTTTCAATAAATCAATAGGAAACCAAAAAAAATATGGCTGTTATGTTTGTTTTAAAACAAATTTAACTCATTTGTCCAGGTGAGCTAAAAATTTACAAATGAACCTGATCTTTTTTTTACCTAATTAAACTTGAAAATCTGTAAGGTACACACACAAAGAATTCTCCACCCCAACAATGTCTATGCACTTGCCTTGGAACCTTACGTTTTCAAAGTGATTAACCAGAAACATCAAAGCAGACTGTCTAATATCTCAGTATATCAATTGGTAAACTTCAAGACCTTATCAAATTTTGAATGAACATAAAATCTGTATCTGCATTAACAACATAATAAAATGTCAATCGGGTGTCTTACCGCCATCTTGGATCGCTAACTTGTGGTATTGACTTTTTCTATAATTGCAAATATTATTTCACGTAACAATAGACTGTTACAAAATTAAAACTAAATAACCATGTTGTAATTCTTCATCTAATGACATATTCCTTTTTATGCATTCACAGAGGATAAAGAGCTTTTTAGCATTTTAGGAATTGAACGTTGCCAGGGGAGGTAACTCCAATGACATAATTTTATAAAGGATTGCACTACAGAATTATAGATTTATTAAT
>JAULBM010351625.1:0-12130 GCA_032357055.1 Geukensia granosissima | reverse complement strand
TCATGTGGGTCATCCTCTGGAGGACAATCAATTTGACGACTTTAAGTCGTCACCCTGACGACTTAGTTTTTTCAGTGTAGTTATTCTATTGTATATGTTTTTTTTAAATCGTCTATATTGCTTATTAGAAACTATTGAAGAAATTGCTTCTTACTGAGAACTTTGCTTTTTTAGTTTTCTCACAATTTGCCTGGTTTCTGCTATTTAAAAAAAAATTCGATCTGAATGACATCCAAAACCAAAATAATTTATTATAAATTCCACACGTATTCTTCGCCGTTTAAGCACTGTCCCACTTTGGTTCTTCTTCAAATCTTCGGACCGCATCGGTGATATAATGATTAGCGTGCTCGCTTCGAGTGCGGAAGTTTGAGGGTTCGATCCCCGGCCGAGTCAAACCAAAGACATTGAAATTGGTATTTGCTGCTTCTCCGCTAAGCACGCAGCATTTAGGAGTAAGAGCAAAGACTGGTCGACCCAGAGTCAAATAATGAAATTTATAGTTATATATTATTATATAGAAAGAGATAAAAGATTGGTTTTTTTAGTAGAAAAAAATGATAAAATATCACTGTAGAATATGTTTGGAGTTCATTGTAGAAAGTTATGGATCAACACTTGCATAGAAAATGTTCTAGTATAATAATCTGAAATGAATGTAATATATATGTTACAGATGCTGAGAAATCTAGTGCCCTCCTTTCCATAGCATCCTTGTTCAAAGAGGATATTGGAAAACTTCTGAAAACAGATGCAGAATACCAAACATGTGATGATGTAAGTTATTGTGTTGAAACAGTTTACTTAGCTATAAATGCAGCCAATTGATATATTCACAGAAATATAATTATTTAAATTACCGCTGTTACTGGGTAAAAAATTTAAGGTCTCACATCCCGAAAATTCCTTGAATTTATTTTGGCTCAATTTTTGATATTTTATTCAAAATTGCATGCTGAATCCAAAAATGTACAGGAAAATATGCCTTACGGGGCTTTTTTCTTGCAAAATTGCCCCGAAAACGACAATGGTTCCATGCTCTTTAGATATTCGGCAGGTGACGTTACGGTTGTTATGCGACAGCGCAACAGTACAATAATGCTATAACTTTTACTTAAATTCTTCTTCCGATATCCTGAGCACATGAATATAGCCTGATTTTCAGCATATGTATGATAATAATTTTTGAAACAGCAAAAAAGTACAAATTTTTGCTCATTTTTTGCAAAAATATTTGAGTGAAAAAAGTACAAAGTCGTCGATCGCAAAAATTGTTGAATTTATTTTTTCTCAAAACTTGATATAATTTATATATGGTGTTTTTCTCTATATTTCACTCAAAAAAATTATTGGCTACGGGAGAGTTAGCAGAGATTTTTTATTGACTTTAAGCCCTATAGATAGAATCGGTAAATCGCTACTACATTTTATATGTTGAATTTTGGCCCTTTTATTGTTGGCGTGGGTACCCAAGAAATGCACGGTTTAAAAGTTATTGAACTCCCTTATTTAAAACAATTATACATTTTCTGCTTACTTCTATTGTAAAATAATGAACCCGTATTAATTAATGAAAACGGAGAAAAATTCTTGTTCTTCCGTAATTTCCCGCCGTATTTCACTGCAACAACAACGTTTGAATAGAGAAATTTGACTGGCTGTTCGCCGAACGTCACAAAACCGATTTTGGCGTAACGTCACAGTAAAGTATGCGCCGTCGAATTCGGGATGTGAGACCTTAAGTTTTTACCCCTTTATTTAAAAAATGCATCTGATATAAAATTACATACTGGGCATATGAGATCTTTGCCTCACATTGTTTGATAGTGAATTTATCTTGATACCAATCCGCCATTTTAAAATATATACAAATGTACTCTTTCTCACAAATATGCAATATTCATATTTTGTACCATATGATAGAAAATATCTTGTCCTTTCTTTGTCTAGGAATATTTCTGAAATAAAAGGACAGAAAATGTTTACTGAATGATAAAGAATGAGAGTTAGCGTATAACATCTGACAAAAGATAACATAGTCACTTTTATTTTTGTTGTACAATTTTAGCATGTTTGTTCCAGAACACCTATCAGACAAAAATTTAGAACCAGAGACTTTTTAGCTGAAAGTAAAATAATGACAACAACTCATTTCTTTTGTAGCCTTGCAGAATAGCTATTTGCTATGAAGGAGACATTCTTTCGACTTCAAAAGATAGTTTCAAAATGTTAGTTGAAGGAGTCGTGGTATTTAAATGTTGTGGCATAATTGAGGCTGTTCTTGGACTAATGATGGGAATCTACACATTCAATCTGGTGTATCCAAAAGACGTTTCAAGAACTTTATTACTGCTGCAGAAAGTGTTCATAGGACTAGACGATGAGACTACAGCAGACAAAACTATGTTAAAAGTTATGGCTCAGATAAATCAGGGTCTTAATTGAGTACAAACATGTAGTTTCTTGCTACCCGCTGTATTAAATTTTTTTTGTTCAAATTATGAAACTTCTCATTGTACATATTAACTTTTAATGACATACTTTATAATGTACAATGTGCAATAAGTTTGACAATTAAAAGCCCTGGCAAAACTACCATATTTGTATTTGTTGCAGTTTCCAAAGATTTTAATTTGGATCCTTATTCAGTTAGCTTTTACACTGAGTCCTAGTTTGTCATATTGTGAAGACATCTTGCGTTTTTCATTTCTTTAGTCCCTTACCAAATGAAGCACTTAAGTATGAAAAGAGAAGATATGGTATAAATGCAACGGAGACCACACTCCATCTACCATACAGAACTCAATTAATAAACTAGAGGTCTTCACAAGGCCTTCAACAAGGGTCAAATCCAACTCATTATGACGAGCTCTAGAATGCCCCAGTGAACAAAACATGTATACATAAAATAAATTCAATCCTGTCTGAATTTTACAACAATAGTTACAAAAAACATGAAGAAAGTACAAATATAACTAATGACCTTGACTCCTGACTTGAACAGGCACATGAAACATGCGGTGGGGTTTAACTAGTTTTATTGGATCCAAACCCTCCCAACATCGAGGCCAAAGGTGAAGTTTTAGATAGTTTTAGAAAATATCTTGCATTCAAAAGAAAATCTACTAAGTATCACTGCTTAAGGTAGAACTTTTCACGTTGGTTTTCATATTGTGTTGCATTTACTGTTTTATTAATGGTATTGACCTGTTTAAGCAGTACTTTTCAATTACGTCAAAGGTTTAGATTGTCAGGATAATAAGTCATTTTTGTATTTTTCTATGTCCATTTAATACACAGGCTAGAACAAAGTATGTTTGATGGAATTTAAACTTTCAGGGATGTTGTGAAGCATTATTTTGATATTGACTGGTAGCAGATTTGATTGAATTACAAGTTAAACTGAAGTATTTGAAGGTCATGCTTCATTTTCAGAGTTGTCATAATGATGTCAAAACATATCGTTAACGATACATGTATTAATCGTCAGGTAATCACAATGACAGTTAAAACCATCAATTTCTATCCTAGAAAACATCATTTTGATGAGTGTTTTAATCAAAAGGACATTTTCAAACATCAATTTCTATTTTATTGATAATCATATTGATGACATTTGGAATCAAACTGACATTTAAAATCATCAGTTTTGATGAAAGAAATCATCATATTGATGACTTTAAATCATCAAACTGGAATCAAACTGACATTTAAAATCATCAGTTTTGACGAAAGAAATCATCATATTGATGACTTTAAATCATCAAACTTGACATCAATTTCTGTCAAATTGACAACTTTAAACATCAGTTTGATCATGTGGGTCATCCTCTGGAGGACAATCAATTTGACGACTTTAAGTCGTCACCCTGACGACTTAGTTTTTTCAGTGTATGAATTTCTTATAATATTCATGACCAAATGAAATAACGGTTCATGACGTAATTAACGCGTTAAGTGAAAGATAACAATTAGGGAATTTTACAAATTACACTGTTGAAAAAAGTAAACTGTATCTTTCTCACATATACTCCGTTACTCGAAAATAAATAAAGCGTATATCACTCAAGCACGAGAAAGCTTTTTAAGACATCCACAAAGCACAAAAAAAACTCCGTTATAATACATAAAGAAAGAATATAGAATATATGCCAAAAAGACGCGATCCACATTTTGCATACGTTTATCACATATATTCAAAAGCCAAATTAAACTTTGTGTAATTTACCTTCATCAGACACGCTAGTCGGACAAACTTAATAGTAAAATTTTATGAATTAATTATTAACATAGGCGGATTCAGACTTTTGGAAAGGGGTAGGGGGCACTTGTTGTGGACCTCTTGATTCATCCATTTTTTATCGATTTCTAATGGAGATTAAGACCAAAATTTACCCAAAACATAACTTTTTTTATCATTTTTGCGTTTCAAAGGGAGGGGGTACCCCTGGCCCCCCTTTGATCCGCCACTGATTATAGACCAAAGAAATATAACAGTTCATGACGTCATGAAGACCGATATGCCAAATATAGAAATACTAATCAGGGAGTTTTAAACAGATATATCAAGACAGGGAGGGATTTTTTTCGCAAATATCCCTGCTCTCTGTCATGATATATTTGTTTAATTATACCGAAATCAAGTTTTGCAAATATTCGGAACACTTCCGCTTTTCAAAATTGATTAGTCACGTTACGTTACTGTAGGGGAAAAAGGAATATACTTTTGGGCAAACACCACTGCAGAGGGTGAAAAAAGGTATATTTTTCAGGAATATACCCCGGCAGCTGTAAAATGGCCGAATTCCTTAAAATATACATAAAATACACTGGCGGTGAACCCATCAGAATCCAGAATTCTTATATAAGGTGTAATAAACAAAATACAATATAGCAGCATTTTATCGAGTAGCTTTAAAACCAAAAAAACAGGAAGGCCGGGATCAAAATATTGTAACTAGTATCATATCCAAACCAACCGAAATAGGCAGCAAAGTCCAGACGAATCAAAAGAAAACATTATTTTGGGACCACAGCACATGTCTTTACAGTTTAGCTGTTACCGAATTGGATCTGGTACACATGTACCCATAGATTCAGTTTATTAGTTTTACAGTTTGGTAAAATAACTGATTATTAACCATAATTGGGTATAAACTTCAATTAGCAACTTGAAGCGTATTCTCAGTAATCTAAGAATATGAAAATGATAAAGCAATATTAACGCCTGATCTACATGTAATGTATATATTTCCAATATACATATAGATACAACACAAGAGTAGTTGCTAGGAAACATTTTAAATCTTTGTTGTATATGGTAGCAATTGGAAAAATAGTGTTTCAATTATAGATTTTATCAGTCGAAGACAGACAGCAACTGGAAAACACTGGATACATTTTACCATGTAAGTTAATTATTAAATTTTCAAATTGAGCAATGTCACATTAGGTGATATAATCTCAGTACATTATATATTTGTTTCTTTACATTTAAAATACAAGTTTACCAATGTTGAACCAAATTATGTAATTTTCTAAATTTAATTTGTTTATATTTATAAAATAAAAATGAGTGGACTTTTTCTGGCATTCAAAATAAAAAAGTGTTAGTGCTAAAATGTTAAAATCCCTTATATTTTGACCAGATATATCATTTTGGAGGGATTCTGGCGAAAAACACAAGTCGATGAAGGAAATTTTCAGAGAAGACGGCTAGTGAAATTTATTCTAGAGACTATCTATTTTTCGCAAATATCAGACAATAATATATAAAAGTTTATTTTAACGCATCAAAGACGATATTGTACAAGCGATTGACAAATAAAATTGAGCAAATATCCAGAAAGTTAAATAGAAGGTCACACATATCTTTATCTGTTTATCCATGTAAACATTTAAATTCCTTAAAATCTTATGTAAAGTTTAGCAGTTTAGCATACTTCATTATAATCAGACAAGAAATGATTATAATATGTTTTGAAATTAGGAGTGTTATAAAAATTACATAAGAAAAAATTCAGGTCTTGGTGACAAAAAAAACAAAAAAAAACAGCCCCGAAAGTTCTGTGAAATGGATTGGTAAGTCCGGCAGTACCTTCAAAACCTTCTGGACTTCTGTCCTAATGTGTACTTTATAAGGGTAATGAACCTGTAAAATTTTGATTGATTGTTGTTTAACGACCAGTGTCAAATATTTTATTCATATTCAGGACGATAACAAGCCATAAAAAGAAATAGCTGGGGGTTAGACCGGGGAATTTAATAGCTCCAGGTTGCCAAATTGGAACTGCTTGGGTAGGGTTGGGAAATTTAGCCTATGCAACTGGTCACACATACGAACCGCTCATTACGAGCTGTTGCAAAGAGATCTTTAACGTGCTGAGAACGTGGCATTTCCCCAAACCGGGCACGGCGGTAACGTTTCCGTCCGAGACGGGTTGAGGATTTATACATCCCGCCCGCCCACCCTTTAACAGGGGTTCTACCTCCTGGCGGCCTATTTCTATACCCCGACCGCCCCTGTCAATGTCAAATTTTTATTTTCAAAAAGAAGGAACGTAGCAGCGTTCTCCCGCCCCTTGTCTGCCGGGTTATAGAAATAGTCAGTTTAGTTTCTTCGCCTGCAAGTTAAACCTCTGCTAAAAGGGTGTCCATTGGTTGATTGGGATGTATAGATACTCGACCATCCCAAAAAGTAGCCGGAGTAAAGCAATATAGGCTTCTCGGTTATCCGCCAGGAGTAGAACTCCTCCTAAAGGGGCGTCCGTTGCTTGGGCGGGATGTATAAATTCTCAACAAACGTCATTCGAAGTTGACGTAAACCCGTCGTTCCCGTTTTGGAAATTGTCAAGTGTTAAGCACTTTAAAGCTCGTAATGAGCGGTCGTTGGTCGCCAGTTGCTTAGGCTAACTTTATCGCCCCTACCCAAACAGTCCCAATTTGGCTTCCAATGACTACAAAATTTTCCCGGTCCAAACCACCAGCCCACTCCATATATGATTTATTGTTTGATAACTTGTTCTCATCCTTAATATACATGAAATATTTGCCGCTATGAGTTAAGTAAAAGTCAATCAATCAATCAATTAATCAAATCAGTCAAAGCAAAAATGAAAATAATAGCTTTTCAAGACGGCATAACTATTTGGAATCGGACCAATGGTTCTTACCTACTAGTAGGGCTTAATTTGTCACAAAAATTCACATGGCTTTATATGACCTCTGTTGACTATTGAAATATTAATCACTATTCAGGTGTTTTGGTTGAAAATTCGCAAACGAATGAACAGCAGTTCCTTAAATCCATTTCCATTTGTCTTTTTCAAAAGTCACATACCACGCCAGTTTCAGGTTGAAATTTAATTCATCTTACTTCCTTATATAGAAACGCTTCAAGTCACGTAATTTTCTATAAAAAACAATCTATGTCAGGATTTTGTGGAGAGTGATTTCCGAGCATTATAAAATTATTTTTGCGTTTGAGCCTTTCTATTTATTTTTAAGCAAAGGAAAGTATTATTCCACCGTTAACGGTTTTACATAATATTATCTGCCTCTAAATATTATGTACGGAGATTTAACATTAAAGGTCGGCCATCTTCGTTTTTGGCGAGAGCGCTTAAGTTTGACCTTGATAAAGTAATTTAAAAATGCACACTTTTATTCGGACCTTCTCTTGGGATATCCCTTTTTGAAAGTTTAACCAAGATCCAAAGAACGACCTTAAATGCCAAAGCGGTTTTGTAAACTTTAATTTTTACATTGTAAACACTTTTAGATTTTATTTTAGTTAGTTATATCCTTCCGATGCGAAATTAATAACTAAGATTAGGCAAGCAATAATGGATTATTATAATGACATTACATTGTCAAAACGTTTTAGAGAGCTTAATTCTCTTTCCAAAAGGACGTAAGATGCGTGATTATAAAATCAATACAACATCAGATGTTTTCGAAAATATGAACAAACATGGGGTAAATGTACCAAGGACCACAATCCATCCACGAATTAAAAAAATTATAGAGGTCTCCATAAAGCTTTCAACAATGATGTGATCCTCTCCTTGTAGAAAGCTTTAAATAGTCCCGAAAAAATATAACGCGTATATGTAAAATAATGTAGCTACTACCTGAAATTATAAAAAAATGAACACGTAACATATTCAACACATATATATACAAACACATAGAATTATTCCTGACTAAGGACAGACACATTATTACGACTTAAGATAGGTTTAACTACAAATACTGTTTAGTGGGATCCCAAATACTTGACACATAAATTGTCAAATGAAAAAACAAAGAAAACAAAGAATGCTATTAAAGCGGTGATAACAGATCTAGGTCATACTTAATTGCTCCCGCCAAAAACGAAGATGACCGATTCTTAAGTGCCAGCCAATTTAACAGACGGTCAAGAAGCGGGATGCCAACTGAGTTCTGGGTCCTTGAAGCGTTTGATAACATATTCATGTACAATACAATTAGTTGTGCAAGTCGTGATGTGTTTTTATTTTTTTCGCACTTTTCTAACATGAAGTGAAAATGTGTATTCTATAGACTCTTTCTAAAAACCTTGCAAAATTTCCAGATTAAAAATTCAGCGCACTCGTTTTGGACTTAAAGCCAACGGTTTGATAGGGTTGTCATCAGAAACTTGTAAATCCGCAGTGTTCGGGCATCAAAAAGCGGCACCAACACACTGTTTCATTTGAGTAACTGATGATTGTCGTTTATTAAAAATTGTTGGTATTCAATATGTTTGAATTAGTAAAACAAGTTTGAGAATTGATTGATTGAATGTTTCTTTACGTCCTGTGACAAATATATCATGCATGTTCAAGACCAGAGCATATTCATATATATCCCTACTTTGTACTAGACCAACACCCTGAGGTGGTTTTTTTAACTTGCTAGCTCATGATCACAACAGTGCACAAAAGTGATTGGTTGAATTAACTTCCATCAGCAAATAATTCATGCATATTTAGGACGAGAACAAGTTATCAATCAATAACTCATAAATATGGTGGACTTAGAGTCAGGACGGGGAATTTTCAAGCCACACGATGTCAAATATGGACGGTTTAGGTAAGGCCGGAAATTTATCCTGAGTAACTGGCCACCAACAGAATTACGAGCTGTTGGAAAAGATTTTTAACGTGTTGAGAGGGTGGCATTTTCCAAACAAGTGGCACGGTGATGATGTTCCCGTCCGTGAAGGGTTGCGAATTTGTACATCCGGCTCTTCCAACAGATGACCTTTTGGGAGGGTTCTATTTACATATCGACATATATCGATACCCCGTTATCGCGGGGGGGAGGGGGGGGCGTACATAACAAGTGATGCAGCTTTAGCCAGATACAATATTCTGACCAGTGGGCCAATCAGTGTTTGCCCTTTCTTCAAACTGCACTTGGCGAAAAAGTCGTTAATACCAATTTTTATGTCTTTGGTATGACGCGACAGAGGATCCAACACGAGGCGTGCACACCTTTTTCAAAATGAGTTACCAATTAGATGATGTATTAGATCAGCCATATAATTTAATCATTACACTTGTATAAGTTATATTTGATTTTGGGCGTCTGGTGGTATGAGACAGATCATGATATCTCTATTTTCATAACTGGCATTTAAACGATTTTTAAATTGCAAACTACTTTCTTTAAGTGAACTGCATGTTTGTTTAAATATAAAAACAGATCGTCATATATTTTTTTATGTTTTACACTTTCATTATAAATTCATGACAAATTTACTGAACAGCAGAAAAAAGTGCACTCAACACTACCCCCCTCCCCACCAAAGAAAAAAAATGTGACTTGAGAGAGACACAGAAATTGATAGAGTTAAACTAAATTTCCAGGTACATTTAACCCCTTCCCTTTTGTTCTTATTTAGTATTTTATATTTCATTTAGTTACGTCATAAATATAAATTATTTTTTACAATAAACGTTTTTTTATTGTAGATAAGCATGTCGGAGAACCTAGGATATTTCTCGCTTATAGTGCTGCTGACCATACCCGTGTCATTAGCCAATGGAATACTCTGTTACATCATAGTCATGAAAGAGAATTTATCAACCGTGCCAAACATGTATCTCGGCTCAGTGTTAGTAGCGAACATGATAAGTGCCATTTTTGTTACTGTAAATGCAATTGCGACTATGATCTCACCGGAAGTTTCAACGAAATTTCTGTTTTGCTTCATAATGTCGTTCGCAGAAAGATTTCTTTTGATTGTCACAGTGTCATCTTTGGTAGCGTTGTCGATTGAGAGATGCAGATATTTTTTAAAGACAACTAATTATATTCCTGATTATATATACACAAAGAAAAACATCACCGCTATCTGGTTCTTGGTGATGTTATATGAAATAATGGCATTTACAATAGGATATTTTGTACACAGTGCCAGCTCCTCCGGTCATAACTGGATTGTATGCAAGATCAATCAGTTCCAATATAGCATAAGTGCTTTTATTTTTACCGTTGACATAACTACGATTTTCTTGATTTCTTCAGTTGTAATGGCAACACAGTATTATAAAATAGTTCATTTTTTATGGAACACGCCGTATTCAAATATCATTCTTCAAAACAAGAGAAAGAAATCAATATACATGTTAATAGGAATTTCAGCTGTCAAATCTTTCCTGTTGATTACAATGTCTGTTCTTAGATTATTGTTTATGACATTCCCGACCCATTTTAATGCAGCTGACCATTTTAGATTCAGATTCATACAGCTCATTTTTCACACAGCAAGTTTTATAGTTCTTCCATTTGTATATCTAATGTTCTCAGAACAAACTAGGCGAGAGTTTAAGCAAATGTTTCGAACAAATCGGGTTCACCCTTCTGTCAATAGTTATAACGGACCTAACACTTTGTACTATGCCAGTGAGTCAGACTTGCATCTAAACGAATAAGTGTGATCTGGAATGAGGTTCTATTTCATATTTATATAGTGTTTAAAGAAAAAGAAACGAGATTCGTTGAAAACTATTGAACCTGTTATAGTGCCACTACATACATAAAAGCTGTGTCATTAAAGGGTTTTGGAAATTAATTTAAAAAAGTGATCGATGACATTTAAACAGATAACTAAGCTCCAGGTGATAAAAATGTATTCAGCTCTAGGTCACATATTTACTTATTGCTAATAAATGTATTCATGATTTTTTTGTAGGTCATATTCAGGTTGGCTGATTATTAGCACAAGCATTATATTGTCTGGTAAAGAAATATGTTTTTTCATTACCTTATTTTTGGCCACTGGGGTTCGGAATTTCAATTTATATTTAATCAAATATTATCCTTCAAATAAATACAGTCTTATGTCGTTAGTCATAAGATAGGTCTAATTAAAAACCTGACCGTATACATATGGCTTTACGGTAAGCAATAATATTAAAAATGATATATTGCTAAATTAAATATTTTTGAGAGATTAAAGTCTATAAAATATCTATTTTGGTAAGCCTTTGGTCTTAGACGCTGTAATAACATGAAACTTTTTTTGTCATAGATTTTGCTGTTATCGATTTTTTTTTTGCCACTAAACAGAAAAAAGATGTTATTCGACAATTTTGCTGAAGAAACAACACAATTTTTAAAGTGTATCAAAATTTAAACTTTTAACAATTTACTTTAGGTGCCAAACATTGCTTTTTTCATATCTAGTGTATTGCATGACACGTTGTGTGATTATGGGTTGCTTAACATCCAGCGATAAATATTTCATCCATACTCATCACAAGAACAAGTAAACAAACAATAAATATTCATGTACAAGTGGCGGGTTGGGTACAACTAGTGACATTCGGACACTTATTACTTGCTGTTTCAAAGAGATCTTTTACGTGCTAAGGGCATGTAATTTCTACGACGGTAACGCTCATGTCTGAGACGTTGGTTGAGAATCTGAGCTTTCAGACCAATCAATGGATGCCCCTTTACATGATGGTCTTCTTCATGGCATAGACGACGAGTACCTTTTTCCCTCCGCCGGCCACTTTCAGAGTAGGCTTATAATAATCCCCCAAATGAATTAAAATCACAATTTAATCGATATTATGGTAACTATCAAGGATAAATGAATTTGGCGGGAATAAAT
>JAULBM010351624.1:0-22109 GCA_032357055.1 Geukensia granosissima | reverse complement strand
CAGTATTTTTAAAGGAATTCGAAGATACCAAAGGGGCAGACAGATATCGTGAAGTCGGAAGACAGACAAGACCATGGACACAAAATGAAAAGAAATACAAATAAAGACCACACAACACTACACTGAAAAAATTTAAGCTGGAATAACACGAACTCTACAAAAAACCAGGGTAAGTTTTAAAATTCACGAGTTTGTTCGCCATCCTTTTCTCAAATTAAAAACAGAAATATAGTCCTTTAGACCACATCGTAGATGACGGAAGTGGTCTTGTATGAGCAAATAATACATTATGTCTTTATCCAACATGGTTACTTCGACTGAGTCTTACACAATAGTTAATAAACATGAGAGCCTCTAGTCAATTTTGTGTTTTTTACATGATTTGTGTTTATGAGACTTATCTAAAAAAACATTTTTGGCTATAGATACTGACATTCTTTTGCTATGACCTCAATGTTGAATCAACGAAATATCTTTAAATGAAAATGACGACCTAGACAAACGCTTTAATTTCTGTCTTACTTTGAACTTCAACTGACAAACAAAAAAGATATGTTAAGCTTAGCAACAAAACTGTTAAACCAACGTAATGTTTTTGCCAGAGATAACATTTCGTTCAGCAGAACATACATTTAATGCTTTACCTGCAAGGTGTAACTAAAGTCAATTTAGTTACTGTAGAATGTCGATGAGACTGGACATTCATAATTTTGTGATAATCTAAACCGGGTCATTGTCCTGTTAACTTTAGTTATATGGTGTTATTTGCTACAATGATACCAGAAATTGTTGTAAAAGGAATTCGAAGATACCAAAGGGGCAGACAGAAATCGTTAAGTCGGAAGATGTAAGTTTAACATCTTCAAAAGCATCAAAAATGCACCATGCAAAAAGTGCAGACTGAATTATTGTTTCTTGGCGAGGAATCGCAGTTGAGTTGGTGTTTTACCAATGAAAAGTCAAAATAATGACACTGCTGTAGAATTTAACAAAAAACCTCAAAACTTAAATCTGATGTCGAGAAATTCGTATCTTATTAACGACCAAGTTAAGTTTAATACGGGATCTGTGTTAACACTTTGAAACACTATAGGCTAAATAATTTCCACAGCACATCGATTATCTAGTCAACGCTATGGACTGCAACAAATACCAACACGGTTTTCTACATTTCATATGAAATGAAAAGATAAGGAATAAATGTCAGAGCGACTGCACTCCAAAAACAACAAAAAACCGAGAGAATTTACAAATCATAACCATAAAAAGCCTGACTTCAGCATTTTCTGCGAATTTACATTCTGAGATTTTCAAAAACGTGTTACATTAATTAAACATGAAGCCATGGATATTACTTTAAAAAATTAATATGTGCACAAAAATACATGTTAACCTAGCTGTAAAAATATTGTTAAATTTGTTCTGCTGGACACATATTTCAAGGCGTTACCCCTCATCAGCACATTAGAACCCATGAACTTAGTAAAAAGAAGTATACAAAAGAAACCTAAAAAGATGCCGATGCCATATCAAGCGGAAAAGGACATGTACCATACGCAATAAAAGGAATGAAGCCTCTTTACCTTTGCCATAAGACTTTACACAATCTATTTAATGGTAAGTGATGTGTTGGTTATTTCAAAGAAAGTCTCTGGAATATAAGCCAGAAAAACATGATCCACATCTTACATATGTTTGTAAAGTTACCTTCAATAGACATGCTAGAGACCAAAATTAGGAAGATAAGTAAATCAGCAATTAGTAATTTTGATAAAAGACGATCTGAGAATCATTTTACACAGTGTGATAAAACAATGAACAAATTTGAAAAATTTGACAAAATGTCTTTATTTGCATATGACCAAACTGAAATTTCATTGTTTATAATTGTATGTTTTAATTTTAATTTTATATGTATATGTGTTATAATTATCTTGAATCAGCAATTAGTAATTTTGATAAAAGACCATCTGAGAATCATTTTACACAATGTGATAAAACAATTAACAAATTTGAAACATTTGACAAAATGCCTTTATTTGCATATGACCAAATAAAATATATACAGTTCATAATGTAATGTCAAAGGTATAGTTCATGAGTCCTTGTCTTTCTTTTTGGTCTTTTAGCATTCTAACATTTGGTTAAAATTAGCATTCAAATTGCAGGGTTTTACAGACAAGCCACTTTACAAATCATTTACTTCATTTGAGCATCTGCAAAAACAGACCTTCATTGTTTATAATTGTATGTTTTAATTTTAATTTTATATGTATATGTTTTATCTTTCATTTTGTTGGTGTTCTTGAGGGTGCCTGTCAACCTCCCCCCTTTTGTATGGCTTTCTTTCACTTCCTCTTCATAAAGGTGGCACAGTTTTTTTAGTAAATTGTGTTTAAAGTCACATATAGATTATGAAAAGCTGAAATGTCTGATTCTTATTCTCATGCATATATCTTGATATATTGTGGCAAATGAACACACTTGATTTTTGTACCCCATCATCTTGTGTTATCCAGACTATTTCAAAATCGAGAACAAATAGCCTATGAACTAGTTAATTTCATGTCCAAGATATTTGTCTAAATGGTTGTTCAATGTTTCAATTATTTTTATTGTCATCTATGTTTAACATGAACATTTTCTGTGGATGTAGTTGGTATCTTGAATCAGCAATTAGTAATTTTGATAAAAGACCATCTGAGAATCATTTTACACAATGTGATAAAACAATAAACAAATTTGAAACATTTGACAAAATGCCTTTATTTGCATATGACTAGGGCTATAATGGCCATCATGAATCAAGTGTGAACTATTTCACACATATTCAGTATTTAACACATATTTTAGAAAAATATATGTGGAGTCACTGGTACCATAATTTTACCTTTTTTCATTATTTTCTGGAAGTAGATTTCTACATTTTCAGTTTGGATCTTGTTTCAGAATTGATGCATATTGTATGCTGATGTACAATTACCCTCAAGAATTTTATTTTGGTCTAAGGGACCAAAAAGGACCCAAAATATTGATTGCTTACTTCAGGCATGACTAAATTTTCATCTATAACTTGGGTTTTCTGTTATAGAGTAGTTACATATAGGGTGAAAAGATCATAATTATCATTTTGGTTCAGTATTCAATAAGAGATCAAAAAGGTCACATTATCATTTGAGGCATTTGAATAGAATTTTTTCTGTTTTTTTTTTTCCAATACTAAATGATTGGTGTGAATGAACAACAAATAATGTCTGATGTTTAATAAACTAGCTGAATGTTGATTTGGTTTTAGGGACCAAAATGTCCATATTCTTCATACAGACATTTAACCAGAAATCAAAAATTCATATATTTTAGATTTTAATTCTGTTATAGAATGGATGATTGTGTATACCTGTAAAATATTTAAAAGCAATCAAAAGTTATATTTCAAATGTGGAAGAATTAAATCACCACCATAAAACATGTATAAAATATGAAAGAATTAAACACAGTGTAATCAGAAGATTAACAATTTCATTGATCATTTTTAATTTTAGGTATTAAAATTCCCTGTAAAACTGTCTAAAATTTTTTATTGATGTTTGGATTCATACTTGTACATAGAAAACTTTACAAGTATGTACATATGTACACTGCCAATAAGGTTTAGCAATTTTTAAAATAGTACAAGGGTTCAAAAAGGGTTCTTGACCAAAAGCAAATAACTTAAATATCATTTTAACTAGATAGATTGTATTACATCAGATAGATGTTTTTCCAAAAGCATTTATACCTACTTTTACATGTTTTTCCATGGTTGAAAAGTAAAAAAATTCTGACCATCCTTTAATAATTTATCACATGACTTTAAAAAACAAACATAACACAACATCAAATTTTATAATACTACGTTCAATTCCTAAATACATCAAAGTTCTGAAAGTGATTTCAATAATAAATTATTATATATGGACCTTTGTTAACTCTTCTTAAAGTTGAAATTTCATGACCAAAGGAGTAGGTATGTTAAGCCCCATATTTGGCTCAAATTTTAGATTTTGTGACACAATAATAAGTTGTTGTGAAAATGCTGTTTAATAATCATCTTTTAATAATTCATTACTTTTTCTTGTAAACTGTTCGTCATTTCGACAAAATGAAAGGGTATATTTACTATTTTGACAAGAAATTAACATTTTCAGTAAAAATGCTCAATTTTTGGACTTGTTTTGTTCAAAACAGATATGATTGCACAAAAACATCACGAAGATATTTCAACCAAACATTTGCACTTGATAGATTTTTAATTGTGCAAAGTTTTGCCGTGATATACCTGTGCGATCTATATTAAAATTGACAAAATAGTTTAAAATATTTCATCAAATTAATAAATTTCTTAGTATTTTCACATTTAAAGCATTTTCTATGTGTCATGTGGCCATTGTAGAACTAATTAAACTAAAAATTCTGTTGGATTTTCATTTCATAGAGATTATTCAATACAAAAAATATAAATTAATAGATATTAGGCAATTTTCATTTTTTAGCCAAATTCTTGGGCCAAAAACGGGCCTTTACGACCCTTGTCCTTTGGACAATGAAAATATTAAGTAACTTTCAGATTTTTTAGAATCTTGAGTTGTGTAGAACAGTATAAATTAACAAAATAATGTGTGCACTTACATGTTTTATTGGGACTTGAAAACTGTGTTATATATAAATTTATTGATGTGTTTTTCTTAATAACAGCTTGAATAGCATACAAGAGCCAAAATACAAAATGTGAAAATATCTTTAATTTTTGCAATAATTTCTAAATTTACAGAATGAAAACTTTTCATTGTCCATATTTTTAATCTAAGCAACAACAAATTCCCCCCAAAGCTACATCTATTAACAATAAAATACATAAACTTGTGACTTTAACTACTAAATCTGCCATACTTCTGTCAACATTTCTGTACACAAATTAACTTCCAACAAGATCTAGAAATAGGTTCATTGTCAAAGAGTTTATCAGAGACCTAAAAAATGATCCTTAATCATGTTTATTGGTTTTATAAGATTGTAATGATGTGAATCCTGATACTTTTCTGTGGTATTTAGGTTCTGTCCCTTTAAAACAGCTACCATTCATCAACACGTGTCCCAGGCCTGTGATAACGTGGATGAGTGCATGTTAAATTATATACCATACATATTGCACAACAGCATGCTAAAGTTAATGTTACAAAATGAGGGCTACTGTTATTTCCTTTAGAATCATCAAGTGATTTAAAAAATCAACATATTTCTGTAGAATTAAACAAAAGCTGTTTGACACTAGTTTTTCTTATATTCTATTCTTTCTACTTTGACATCGTCACTGATAAGTTTGTAAACATATGCCACCACTGTAGATTGTTGTATATCCAGAATCACAAATGATGGAATCACATTGCTAAAACAGATAATAAGACAGGAATTAATATTTAGTCATATAATCATTATAATAGCAACATATAATATATACTCTTATCTAGTTTTTGGGTACTGGAATGTATGTTGGAAAGACAAAGTTTACATTTTTCCAATATTGTAATTTGTTAACTTATCTGATTGTTGACTTTATATTTGGATTATCAGCTTTCATATTTCATTTGGTCCATTAATGTAATTGGAAATTCATAAGGTTTGACTGATCTTCCTATTTTTTGGCTTCTTCCATGTCTGATGAAAGTAAATCCAGTAAAGTACTTTACATAGATATATTTGAATTCTGAATATTTGTTATCAATGTATGAAAGCTGTGGATCATGTCCTTATGGCATAAATTCCTTGTTTGTTCATTAAATTATGTAAATAGTGACAACTGACAGTAATATGTTTGTTAATGTTTAAGAACAAAACAACAAAGGGGACAAAGTAAAGAAGAAAATGAAGGAAGTGTTTTATTTTGATTCTGTCCTCAATATACAATTAAAGATTCAAGTGCAGAATAAGTTGATGCTGAAACCATTAAAAAGTCTAAAACTTCAACATTGACTTATATCTGTCTAAAATTAACCTAGTAAACTGTTGAAGGCCATGTGAGGACTTGTTTTATATTGTTTACTTATTTGGCCAATCGTTGTTACATTTGATTATATCACATTTTTAGGGCCTTTTACTGCTTGGATGTATGTTGGGAACATGTGGATATAATTGGATGCCTTAGAAAAACTTGTAATAGTTTGTGATTTTCATGTTTTCAATGGTTGTCTGGTAGACAATCATATCACATTTTCCTATTCTATATTCTAGATTCAACAATTTCTGAATCCTTGATTTCTTACAGAGGTGTCTGGTCTCCTTGACATTTACCCCATATGTTATCTTTTTACATGTCTGAAGAACATCTCTCCTGTCATCTTAAGTTTGTTCTTGATTCATTTTTCAATGATCACATGCTGCCAAAGAGTATAAAAGGCTTGACATCTTCTTATTTGAATTAATCAGATTTATAATTAAACCTTGCAATTTGATTGGCTAAAATTAAGGTAATAAAAATCTATATTTGGTCAATGTGAATTATTGTCTTTAAAATGGTGCTGTGAAAAAGTTCAAGCAGACTAGGAAATCAAAATAAAGTCTAAAATCTGGCATGTCAGGATAAATTTGTTACACAGTCAATTATTGACCTATTCCATATATATCTGGTGAGGAGACTGATCATGCTGATACAATGTTGTAATTTAGAAGTGTGAGTGTGTAAAATTTAACTCATTGGTTCTCAATTGTTCTTAGAAAGTTTACCAATGTTCAATAAATATAGTGAATTTTAATACGCTATATGCTCATTTTCCCGAAGTAACAAACATAGTAAAAGAAGTACTCAAATCCATACAAATTGAAATAGGAACACAAATTGAACAGTAGGGACAAGTGCAATCCATTTTGAAGCTTTTCCATATTTTCAGTGCTTTAGAATTTAAACATAATTTTTAGAATTTAAAATGCAGCCAATTTCAGTTAAACATTGTTTGATTAATTTCATATCAGACAAGTCTCACAACTGGGCCCTCTGGGACCTCTGGTCCACCAGCACAGGCACTGGCCCAGTATTTTCTAAATACAAAATTACCAATGTTGAATAAATATGCTCTTTGCCCTCATGCTGTTTTTACCAGTTTAACTGGATTATCTGTTTAACATATCCAGTGATAAATTTACCTGTCAAGTGCATTATAAGCTCCTGTGGCAGAGCCTGGATTGATGTAGAATTTGTTCTCATGCTCAAATGCCTCAAATTTGTGGGTGTGACCAGAAATTAAAATGTCAACATCTAACTGTCTCTGGACCATTGCTAAACTTTCTGTGTCTCCCCAGGGCACCACCTGGTGGCCATGACAAAGACCAATTCTAAATTGACCTACTGTAACCACTTTCTGTTCTGGATAGTTCAAGTTCTGCAAAAGAAATAATTTTAAAATAAATGTACAAGATTTTTTTACATGGTTACATACCTTCTTACAGCACCATGACAATATCTAAGTGCAAGATTGTAAAATGTGTCAAGAAAAACCAAGGGGATATTCGAGGAAAAGGGAAAATGTAAAAGTACTGCAAACTCCGGAGAACAACGAGGACAAGAGCAAAACAACAAAAACACAACACTAAAAACTAAAAAACAAATGAACAACATGGACCCCACCAAAAAACTGGGGGTTGACTCAGGTTCTCCGGAAGAGTAAGCAGTCTCTGCTTCCTGTTGTAAGGTATGAACTATCTGAAGATATATTGGCGGATGACCACGTCTTTCCACACAGCAGTGCTCTCTTTTAAGAAAATTTGTTGAATACAGTGAGAAAGAAAGTGCTTTGAAAAGAAAAATATCTATGTTACATGTACCATATGCTGTTTTTGTTAAAAAACATATTCAACCAGTTTTCTTCGACGGCTGCATTAGCGAGATTGGGTACTTAGCGGGATATGGTCGCCAGCTACTACGATTCAGGTGCCAATTTTAGTATCAAGAATTTGCTATTGTAGGAAACTAGAACTGTATCAGTTTCCTCTTAGTATCTGGGTACGCCATCAGATAAGACTAGGTAATCGAATCAGTTATTGTCCAGTTGTCAATAAAAGGTAAATTGTATATTGAAAGCTGCTGTGTTCAGTTTTAAGTGTAAAGTAATTGATATTGTAGGAAACCAGAGTACTAATTGTTCAACCAGATTTTTGAAGGATCCGTTAACGGGCAAATTCACAGCAAATATTCCCATCATTGTGAAACCACACTCTTTCTATAACAAATCTGACATTCTGGTGTTTCAACAGCCGAAGGATTTATTTTTTGATACCTGGTACTTGTATAATTTTCCTGTAGTCCAATTAAGTGTAAGTTTATTTCAAAATAGTTATAACCAAGATAAACTTCTTAATTCATTAGATACACTTATAAATATTAGTGCATGTTTTCCTGTAAGATTCAGGCAAAAGGAAAATCATGACCGAAAAACACACACTTACATGACTAAACAATTATGTTCAGGTGGAGGTTATGAACAAGAATTAAAATCTTTTGTCCTTTTGCTTCGATAGAATGTTAATAAATAAAGTAATATTAGACAGAGTTAAGTCCCTTATCAGGCTTTAACAGTGCATTTCTGTATTTCATTTTTCTATTAATTACCATTAGAATGAAAATCATGCTTTTTTATTACTATTATAACATTCTCACTTTGAATTTCGAACAAAACAGCTGCAAATATTTGTTATTCTTAAAGAAAATGAGATTTTTTTTAAATAGTCAGATGTACCATGCTGTTTTTTCGAAATGACAGCTATATAAGTTATTAGTCATCAAAAAGTGATTATCAAACAGCATTAATTGTTGTATCACAAAATATAAAAATTGCTCCAAATATGACTAACCATACCAACTTCTTTCTGTTAAATATAAAATTACCAATGTTTAAAACATATTTGTCGAGCGATTTATTTTTCTTAAAAAAACTTTTCGGGCAAATTTGTTACAATAATAACCAATGTTGAATAAATATGGGAAATTTTAGGTATGCTTTATGTTCATTTCAAGTAGTAACCTTTCGTGAGTAGCATAAGCACCAGAAAATCCAGAAATAAAGGTTCATGAATGCCACATTTGCGCAGCAACACCTTAACTTTAGGTGAGCAATCAAAAAGGTAAATGTGGAGACTTTGTATAATACTTTAAACAATTTCCTTAGTTAATAACTTCTTCAGTCTCATTAATTATATACTACAGGAAGAGCGTGAGCACAAAGAGCCAATTTAAAAAAAAAAAGTTATAATCTTACAAATCATTTATGATGCACTTTGGATACCTTATTTATAGCCATTCTACTCGAAATGGATTAAATATGATTTTTTAAAAAGATACTTTTATGGTATATATCAGTTTACTAGATTCTTTTAGGCTGCCAGAACGCCAGAAATAGTGCATACATGTGAAATAAGTGGAAACAACTTAACTAACTTGAAGAACAAGTAAGCAATATAAACTAGGATTCACCTAATATCTAGACACCAGCAGAATGAAATTTTAGATTTACTCGAGTCTTGAATTTTCTGAATATGACGAAAATTTTTCGTAATATTCGAGTTGTTTCCATGAAAAATAAGAAAATTATCAGATTGAAAATGGCAAAAAATATCTACCAACGCTCAAAACAGATTATACCTAAAAATGAACTCAAATTATGAACGGACAAAGGATAAAACGATCACATTACTTTGTAATTACAAATAGAGAATAAAGCGATGAGTCTTTCACCTCTTTTGTTACTCGAAGAAGTCTCCACGGGATTATAATAGAATATGTTCACGACATTCTATTTATTTATTGACGCATCAACCTTTTTGACATACTCTGCTCAATACATTGAGATTGACAAAAGTTACACTCCAAAAGTCTATGGTGTTAAAAAATTCAATACATATTAGGTAATCCCACATAATTGGAGCTGTTAGAGTGTTTAACAGCATCATAACACAAAAAACATAAACTCAAATTAAAGTCATATCAGCCAGAAAGGTTGAGGTATTTAAAGCACAAAAGGTGGCGAGCTTACACAACTTCCAGTGAAAGGCTGGTCGGAGAATGAAGAAACTGATATATAAAACTAACAACGGAAATATTTTCCATAGAAACAAGCAAAGTACCATTAAAAAAAATAAAAGAAAATAACTAAAACAAAAAAGTTGTAATATGATTTTAAGATGACTTTGATTTTCCCATTGAAAACTTTCCGTTCATGTCTAGCAACATTCCAATGCGCACCTGAATACGGAGTGTATATTTCTCAGTTAAGACGCCACTCCAGGGCTTGGCCTTCATGATTTTATTGATAGAGGATTGCAGATGACAAGAAAGCTATTGAGCCATGGTGTCTCAGGGAAAGGTCATCACTCCGGAAATTTTTCGGTCGCAATCATGATTTGGTTAGCTGGTATGAAATATTAATTTCACAAATATCAATTGACACCTTCTCAAGGTCGTTCATATACTGGTTGTGACTATACACCGGCTTTGTCTTCGGCGTAACACGGCGGATGCCACTAGTGGCGCAGTTGCTTACCTTTTAAAAAAAACACCTGAACTCTCCCGGTATTTTTAGAGTTTGTGTTTTAGTTTTCAGTGTAGTTTTGTGTGTTCTGTGTTTGTTTTTCGTTTCATTTTGTTGGCCATGGTCTTCTCTGTTTTCCGACTTGACCATTTCTGCCTTCTCATTTGGCATTTTTGAATTACTTTTAAGAATATCGGTATAAAAAACGTTTTCCAGTTAAAAAAGATACCAACTATTTTATTAGAATTTTTACTTTCAAATGCTTTGAGGTCGTTTATAAGGCTTCAATATTTCCTGCCTTTTTCTAACAATTGAAATCTGCCATTTACGTTATCTATCACCAGATGTTTACAATACAAAAAAGAGAAAAAACCTTTTGATGCGAAATTTCCCAATCTCCAGCCAGCCTCTCAGGAGAGTTTTTTTGTTCGTTTTCAAACTTCACCTTTGCTGATCCAGGTGATTCGTCTTAATACAGTAAATATATTTATGAAAAAACTGCACGTACAAAATTTGACAAGACCGCCAACTTAGACTAGGAATTAAATGATCCACATAATTAAAAAAGTGTCGGGGAAATATGTTATCCTACAAACAAGCAGGCTGAAATATCTTAATTTCTTGGTCGCATATTGATGACAGACACCACACCGTACATGCAAAATTGGATCTCATTATAAAGTTTGATTAAAACACGCAGTTATCATATTTGACTTGTTAAACTCTTTTCAAAATAAAACAAGATATATACAGGCCCTGTTAAATTCAAAATTCTGCATTATGCACCATGCAAAACAAAAACGAACAACTTATCAATCGAAAAAAGAGTGAATACAAAACTTAATCAAACAAAATACTGGTACGCGAGATCAGAAAAGGGAATGCAAACAAACTAAACTCAGTTTCATTACGTTAACTCTATCAGTCAAGTCTGAAAAAGGCTATAGTAAAAGATTTGGAAATCTAACTGAGTACCGTGATACTTTTTTCACGATCTGTTTGTTGGTTATCATATCTTGTATTTTCAATCTGTCTAAATCAAGCTCCAACAATGGTCAACGTTCGTACCTCAGCTTATAACTGCTGCTTCAAGCCCAAACAATTTTAAAAAAGATACATTTTTATTGTTGCATTTTTTTACGTCACAAAAGAAATTCTTTCAACGTTACAATATTGCTGACGTTTTTTGCACGTACTAGAAATAAAAACCGATTTTTTTTTCTACTGCGTGATTTTTCATTGACGTTTAATTCTAAAATATTTGTAAATGAAATTACATGTGACTGAATTTTATGACAATTTCATCCGATAATGTTTAAATGGAAATGCAATTATTTTGCTATATTTCCCATATACATAACATCTAGTAAAACTCAGGACCTTGCCAGAAACGAACAAACAGGAACATAAATTGTTACGATGTGCTAATCGTGTGATTTAGAAACCAAACACATCTGCTATAAGATTTCTAAAGATTTAATGGTCATTCCGACAATACACTACAACTGCGTCTAGGATAATACACAGAGCTGATCTTGATTTGGTCATCATTAGGTGACCACAACTAATCTCTATTTCTATCATGACATATCTGTCATATTTAAAAGAAATAAAACGTTAATAAAACCTTTCTAAAATGTGTGGATTTTTTAAAGTTGGATGCTAAAACATTCGAAAAAAGAATTTCACATAATTCAATTTTTGAGACGTCTAAAAATTAAACATCACTTAGAGCAGACCTTTCGTAAACTCACCAATATATTTCACGTTATCTAACCTGAATAATACGCCATCAACTATATTTTAATTTTATCCCATTTATCATATAATAATATATTCGGCGATAAAAAAAATGGTTATAAAATATAGAATGAAGTAGAATTTGTATATAAATTCCGACTTTATCACACACTTAAATTTCAACAGAACTTACCTTAAACAATTTTTGATCATAAAATACTTTTAGCATTTTCGGCGCTTTTTAATATATTTTGTTTAGGAGTCGTCCTGGTTGTCGAACAAATGGTATTAAGTAGATTGTTTGTCGAAACATTATTTCAGGATTTCACCATTTCATACATTCAGATCAAAGTAATAAGCAATCTTCTACCGACAAGAGTTTGAGTACAAAAGCTAGATGACTCTGATGGAGAGAAAAAATATTTGAAATTTTACAATATAACATATATCTTCATATTAAGTAAGATATTTATAAAAAAAAGGAAAAATATTGAAATATCTTATTCTTTTCATGGTGTTACCTTTAAATTCATCATTGTTCATTGTTTTGGTTTATTTTAGAGCTCTGTTGAATAATCAAACAGGATACCAAGTTTTATACCAAACCATTACTGGGAAACCTTCGATAGAGGTAAAAAAATGTAATCCATACAAACATGACATCAAGAATAGATATTCGATATGAACAGCGACAAAATCATTTAGAGGAACCTTTGGAAAATATCATCTAAGCATTTTTAATTTTTCCTTTAGTTGTTATTTCGTTCATAGTTAAATTTGACTCCACTTTCAATCACCAAACTTAAATCAGTAATATTATTATTCAGTAATGTTTATAACTATATACTGCATTATTTTTATGAAGTGTTATGTATTTTTGATAGGGAAGAGTATTTAAGACTTTCTGTTTACCGTAGGATGACTATAAATAGATTTGAAAATGAGCAGAATGGATGATTTCTTAAAAGATACAAGAACCAATCACTCTTCAGTACCACCTGAATTTACCCTTAGTTTAGTTGGGTCTGCATTATTTTCGGATATATGTTCAGTTACAGATTATCTTATTGTTTGTGTTCTTCAAACTGCTCTGTTCATCGACTAGAACCCTTCGTCTTTCACTTCGTTTTTTTTCTCGTTTCCTTTAAATAGAAAACGAGGCATTGAATTTTCCAAGGAGACATATATGAAAATCAATGTAGGCTTTTAAAGGATATTTGAAGATACGAAACCAAAGTCGTGGTCGAACAACAAACAAGGCCAATGATAAAAAGAAAAGAAATGAAAAAAAAAAAAACTTAAGCTGTGCAGAACAGTTTATATTGTATTGTAAATTAAATGTTCATTTTAATAGGTTCAAGTGAAGCGACAAACATGTGGAATGAACATTTGTACATGCGCGGTCGTCGTTCGAGAAGGTAATGAAGCAATACAAATAGATATTTGTAGCAAAACGCAATTAATACCTACTGTTACGTCATTATCAAACACAACAGATGCCAGGATTCACGTAGAGCAATCTAATGATGGTTTAAATTTTCTGGTAAGTAATAATTTTATAATGACATCCAGTAATAGTGCGTTCACGTTGTTTGATTTGTCTTTCGATTGTGAAGTCAGACATTTTGTTCATGACTTCATCGGTTAATCGGTATAAATGCACATTAAAGCAACTTTTATCAAGAGAGAGAGAGAGAGAGAGAGAGAGAGAGAGAGAGAGTCCACAAAAGGCCCGTCATACTAAACGAATCAATTCAGTGTACAAACAGTAATAGCGAATAATGTTTGCTTGGTCAATGCAGATATGACAAACAGTTTTTAATTTATGTATAATATCAAAGGACTACGTGAATAAATTCTGAATTTGTCCATAGAATTAAAGTTTGATAACGGCTTGATTTTCGCCAAATTGCATAAATCCAGTAATTCAGTGTCAAAATCTGCAATTTTAGACAGCATTGGGACCTGAAAGATAGAGATAAAAGGAGAAGACTGACCTAAATATTAAAAGTAATTGAAATGAAAGAGACAATTCATAAAAACTATGACTAGTCTCAAATGCACTTTTGAGTTTTGTACCGAAGACTGTCAAAACATAAGCTTCTTTCAAGCACTGTATTTCAACATTTAGACAGGTAATCTTTATGCTGTACTTTGGATGCTGACGACTTTAATTTCAGTTAACATTACTAACAGACTCGAAAGTAACAGTGAACATCACAGGACCTCCTAATGATATGAACGTAACGTTGGCAATGAAAGGAGCTTTATTCCAATCTGGCGGAATGTGTGGAAATAATTCCAGTAGCCTTTCTACCTCAGCATTCATCAACAACTGGTCGTAAGTTAATAATTGATAAACAAATGTTAGTTAGCTTTGGTTCAGAGTGTTTAATCTTTTGTTTGGCCTTTTAAGCAATTGCTTTATCTGTCATTTGACCTTAAGCACCTGATCACGTTCCTTGTTTATATGGTCGTTTTTGGTTTCATTACATTTTGACAATAATTTAAATATTGAGAATTTCATAACGGATTCCTAATACAGGATGAAAGTATACCACTTCTTGTGGAATTTTAAACAAACTAAAGTCTGTCCAAGTTCCTTTTTCTTCAATAGACAGTTATGATTTTTCATCTTTTTATACCACTCTACCTCGAACCTGAACACTGTACAGCAAGTTTAAGGCCTAATTTGTGTTTGTTTTATCTCTGATCGTTAACAGTTTAATTGGTAAAATAACAAGAAATATACTTAAAAGGTTTCTAATGGACTCTTGAGGTACAAGATATAATTTAGAAAATTGACTTCGTCTAGTTTGCGAGGATAATTTCAATGTCTCTCAGAATAACCGTTCAATCGGAGTAAATGGATATGTTAATGAATAAAACAAAAGATTTAAAAAAAATTATCATGTTATCTTTACGGAAGTTTTTATAAACTCCCATATGTAGATAGTGCCAAACTACTAAATAATACAAAATATTTAAAGCCATATCCAGCTAAGTCCAACTAACGCATTTTCCAAATTTTCTTTAATGATTAAGTGAGATTTGTGAGGAAGAATAGCCTTGAGAGTGGCAGAAATGGCTTCATCTCCTTTTCATCATCAAAAGACGAATTTTTAAGTTAAGAATATTTATAATGAAAATCCTAAATAAAAATCTTTTTGAAAATAGACTCATTTAAAATATTTTTCTAGTCGTACCTGATTTCAGGGGTTTCATGCGGCGGTATTACTTTTAATATACACAATAAACATTAAAAAAAAATTAAAACAATTCCTTCTCCCTTGTGACATTTCTATGACCAAAGTGGTATTACAGTGAATTGTTAATATCTTATGTGAATTTGGAAAATTTAGCTGGTAAATTATAAACAACTCATTAGGACTTGTCAATTACTTAAATAAACTTATATACTTTTTAAAAAAATGTTTCACTTAAAATATTGTGTTTTTGAGTATCAACATAGACTCGCTGATTAATACTTTACATGGAAAATAATTGCTATCATTATTTCGGGATAATTTTTGTTCTACATGATGTCGATACCCTTTTTTGTTTTTTTTTCAAATTTTAGCACTTGCACAACGCCTTGATTGTTGGCTATCAATGATATTTTCACACTAACTCCAAATGGACTTGTTTTTAATTGATGTCGTAGCTTTAGATAACCAGATGTGTTTGGATTTTGAACTAGCTGTCAGATACAGCAAGTACTTTGTTGAGGTCGGTACATCTTGATGTCTTTTGTTTTATGTGTTATTGTCTGCGTACTATATATCGACTTAAAAAGTAAAATCTTGTACAGTTATTTTTAGTTTGTTTTAAATGTCTTTTTTCACACATCTGTCTTAGGTTAGAGAGAGGGTGTAGTACTCACATACATGTTTAGTCCAGCCACATACTTTATTTGCATGTCCCAAGCCAGGAACCTGTAATCCAAAGGATGTCTTTTTTTATGATTAAGTGTTTATTCGTTGCATTTTTCACTTATAAATAAAATTTATAGTCAGGTCGTAGGAATTCCAATGGGCACAAATGGTTCTTCTTAAATAGCATATTTGTTCTTCACTGTTATGAATCTCAGTTTATGGCCAATTTTCACACGGCTCCGTCTAGATGTAATTTGATAGACAAGTTTAACAATACCTACCGATACCTTGATTATATAGTTTTCGTCAATAATTCAGATTTCTACAAATACACAACCGAGATTTATTCAAAGAAATTAACCTTGAATAAAACCAATATAATAGCCTCAAATGTCCATTTATGGACTTAGATATTTATATTTCTCAAGGTAAAATTTTGAAAAAAAGTAACGACGAGTGGGACGATTTCTCATTCCTAATTGCTAATTTTTCCTTCCTTGATGTATGGTGTATATATATTTCTCAGCTGGATCATTTTGCTCGTGTTTGAGGGGCGTTTCATTTTTTTAATTAACGCAATCTCTGTGTCTGAAAAAAATAGAATTTACAAGAATAATTTGAATACTAAAACCTTGAAATAACGGACAAGGCTTTATATCTTGAAGTGCACCTGGTTGGTGACCTTAGATTTGGCTTAATAGTTGGCTTAAAGGATAAAACAAAAGATTAAAAAAAAATATCATGCTATCTTTACGGAAGTTTTTATTAAATCCCATATATAGATAGTGCCAAACTACTAACTACTATGAAATATTTAAAGCCATATCCAACTAAGTTCAACTAACGAATTTTCCACATTTTCTTTAATGATCAAGTGAGATTTGTGAGGAAGATTAGCCTTGAGAGTGGCAGAAATGGGTTATCTTCTTTTTATCACCAAAAGACCAATTTTTAAGTTAAGAATATGATTAATGAAAATCCTAAATAAAAATCTTTTTGTCAATAGAAACATTTAAATTATTTTTCTAGTCGTACCTGATTTCAGGGGTTTCATGCGGCGGTATTACTTTTAATATACACAATAAACATTTTTTTTAAATTAAAACCATTCTTTCTCCCTTCTGACATTTCTATGACCAAAGTGGTACTACAGTGAATTGTTAAAATCTTATGTGAATTTGGTAAATTTAGCTGGTAAATTATAAACAACCCAAGGGAACTTGTCAATTACTAAAATAAACTTATACTTTTTTTAATATTTCACTTTAAGTATTGTGTTCGTGGGTATCAACATAGACTCGCTGATTAATACTTTACACGGAAACTAATTTCTATCATTGTTTCGTGATAATTTTTGTTCTACATGATGTCGATACCCTTTTTTGTTTTTGTTTTTCAAATTTTAGCACTTGCACAACGCCTTGCTTTTTGGCTGTCAATGATATTTTCACACTTAATCCAAATGGACTTGTTTTTAATTGATGTCGTAGCTTTAGATAACCAGATGTGTTTGGATTTTGAACTAGCTGTCAGATACAGCAAGTACTTTGTTGAGGTCGGTACATCTTGATGTCTTTTGTTTTATGTGTTATTGTCTGCGTACTATATATCGACTTAAAAAGTAAAATCTTGTACAGTTATTTTTAGTTTGTTTTAAATGTCTTTTTTCACACATCTGTCTTAGGTTAGAGAGAGGGTGTAGTACTCACATACATGTTTAGTCCAGCCACATACTTTATTTGCATGTCCCAAGCCAGGAACCTGTAATCCAAAGGATGTCTTTTTTTATGATTAAGTGTTTATTCGTTGCATTTTTCACTTATAAATAAAATTTATAGTCAGGTCGTAGGAATTCCAATGGGCACAAATGGTTCTTCTTAAATAGCATATTTGTTCTTCACTGTTATGAATCTCAGTTTATGGCCAATTTTCACACGGCTCCGTCTAGATGTAATTTGATAGACAAGTTTAACAATACCTACCGATACCTTGATTATATAGTTTTCGTCAATAATTCAGATTTCTACAAATACACAACCGAGATTTATTCAAAGAAATTAACCTTGAATAAAACCAATATAATAGCCTCAAATGCCCATTAATGTACTTAGAGGTGTACTCAATTTAAAATTTTCAAAAAAGTAACGAGGCGAGGGACGATTTCTCATTCCCAATTGTTAATTTCTCCTTCCATGACGTATGGTGTATATATTTCTCAGCTGGATCATTTTGCTCTTGTTTGAAGTGACGTTTCATATTTTAATGAACGCAATCTCTGTATAACTGAAAAAAATGGCATTAATTTTTACCACGTATTATTTTATAGAATTTACAGGAATAGTTTTAAAACTTAACCTTTGAAATAACGGAAAAGGCTTTATTTCTTGTAGTGCACCTGGTTGGTGACCTTAGATTTGGCTTAATATTTCGGTTTGTTTGTATATGAATACCTTTTTTACAATGTTTTGATTTCGGTTTGCCTATTTTTGTGGTTTAATGTCACATGCATATGATGAGGGATTTCCTTGAAATATACATCTACTCCCCATATATATGTAGCAATATTCCTGCTTCCCCTGCCTACGGGGTTTATGTTTCGCAGTTCATTCGTTAAATCGTGCCTGTTTCAACAATCAGAAGAAAAACAGATAGCAATGCTGTTGTAGCATAGATGACTACAACAAAGATACATCCGATCAAGGTTGAAATCGTCCCTCTTTTAATTCTATTGTCGCCACCATTAACTGGTTGATCCTTATGATATTAGTGTATCTCAACCAGTTCATGTAGTTATTGACCTGTTACCGATAACAAAACAATGAGTTGACATTTTCGAGTATTAACGTTAATTTTATTTCAAATTTGTCTTGCCTCTTTGAACTATGCACGTTTGATTTCTCATAACGGAATTTTACACTGGAGACCATATCCTTCGCATCTATTTAACATTTGTAAAATTTGTATCCTTTAAATCAAATTTGCAAATGTGCATATTACATGATCAGTGTAAGCTATGATTTATATATCTTAGCTAATGTATACCAGGTAAGTAATTAGAGCCCTCTGGTTTAAATGGTAAAACTTTAGTTTTCGAGTGCACCTTCTCATATTGTAATTTATTAAACTATGTTTACATTGGTTAATAAATATGAACAGTCACGTGTGAATAATTGTTTGTACAGTGTGTAACATTTACATGATAAATATTCTAAGAAGCTTGTGACGGAGAAGTGTCTCGCACATTGCTTGGGTCGGGATATAAATGAGAACCTTCGTGTTACTGGATTTCTTAATGCCAAGACGATGGCCAACATAGTGTTTCTGAAATATTATGTAAAAGAAATTCAACTTTTAATAAAGTAATTTTTGTTTTTTTTGTAGATTACCACCGGACAGGAGTCTCTTCAACACAACTATTCAATATAATGCCACTGATGTATACGAGATTCAATACTGTACATGTCCTTTGGATGGAACACTTGGCATTTTCTGTGGCACTACCATATAATTTATCATAATATTTCAAAAATGTATTATTTGTATATATTAGTAATGGAAATGGCTATATTGTGGAATATTTTAAGTTAAGTACATATTCACTATCCATTTAAAACAATTAACATTATTATTCTATATTCTCACATATACATCGCCCCCTTAGATCACTGGTTAAGTAATTTCATGTTTGCGTTTGTACATATGAATCAACCTAGACTTAAAAACAAACCAACAGTAGCAATATTTAAATCCATCTTAACATTAATCCTAACAACAGGAATAATATTAATTAAATATCTTTTGAAGAAAGCAACCCTTTTATCAAGAAGAGAAAGAAAAACGAAGGGTCTGAGAAAAGGGGAAAGTCGAGAGACATGGCATTTCGAGAAGCTCGTTGAAACAGGACTTAGAAAAGGCAAACTTATCTTCAAATTATAGTGATTAGAGTAAATAGACTAAATACCGAATATATTATAACTCTCATTTCTTATTTGACAGAGGGTGCTAACTGACTGAGACCATAAGGGTGTATCCTTGTTTGTAAAGGGGTTTTAGTTTGTGGAGTCCAAGCCTTTGTTCATTTTCTTTGCGTTTTCCAGTTTTGTTTGTTTCGAGTTTGGTGTGTCTTTTTAGACTATGCAATTTGGATCTCTCGCATGGGTATTCTACACAGGACTTTTAATTTCTATAAACTAATGAAAGAAATATAATATAAAGCAGTTTTCTGGATAAACTTTCGTCAGGTAGGCTAAAACCATTGGATGCCCAATATGTAATTATTTTCAGGAAAAAATCAAAATATCAAGCAAATACCAGAACTAAGGTTTAATCATTGTCTTCATTACATTTGAATTCTTGTCACAAAAAACACCCTTCACAAACTCATCAATTACGTGTACTGGTATGAATCAACGGAAGTTGATCGTTCCGTGTAAAAATCTATCTAGCAAACAAATGGTGACCATTATATGTTATCTTCTTTTGACATATCGTATTTAGCAGACAATATACGTCATACAATGTCAAACAACATTAATATTTGAAGTTTTGACTATTTGATGTAAATCAAACAAAGTAAACAATATAGTAACAGTTGTCCGTACTGACCGGCTAACGATGGACCACAAGGCAAGGCGATTAAGTTTCATTTGATTACTAATAATAAATATTAAATTCTGGTCATTAAAATAAAAAATAAAAATAGTGTATTCTAATCAAAATATTAAACTTTGTCTTACGATTTAACTTCTTCAGAGAAACTGCGCTGGTTCATTTTTATATTGATGAATTTCTTTACTTAACACAAAGGTATTGAATTAAACGAGTTGATCACAAATCGAGGCCAAACGTAATTTGGTTGTTTAGAACATTTCCCGCTTCAACTCGTTTCGATAAAGAGATTTGTAAGAAGTCAAGCCTGTTTGTCGATTGACTTGCGCACTCTAACCTTCAGAAATTGTTTGTTGAGACGCTTTCCCCATATTTGCATGTATTAGGTCCTTTAAAAATTAAACTTGATCTTTTGCAACAGACAAACATTCTACATTGTCATTACCACATTACATGTAATATACTTGGATCTCCCTATGTCTTTTTTGAGCATATTAGTTATATACAAGAAGTAACGATGATCTGAATTGCAAATCAAGAGATCTTGTCTACGGATTAGAATGTAATATTTTGGATTAGTTTATGTCGGTGAAACAAAAGGAGAGTTACATACCCGCATGAATAACCATAAGAATTCGAAGCTACCAAAGAGGCACACAGAAATCGTTAAGACCATGGCCAAAGAAATGAAACGAAAGACAAACATAGAACACACAACACTATACTGAAAACGTAAGCTGGAGTAAAACTAACCCTACAAAAACCAGGGTGAGAAAATGTTCGAACGCGTTAGCAACTCCTGCTCCACTAGTGGCACCCGTCGTGTTACTCAGTAGTCAAAGCCGGTGTATAGTCACAATCGATCTTAGCCACAACCGGTATAGGAAGGATTGATATTCATGACAGTCGGAAGATATCCATTGTCATCTGTGAAATGGATATTTCAACTAAATCTTGATGACGACCATAAAAAATCCGGAGTGATGTCTGTAACATTCTTTGAGAAACCCTTGGCATAGTAGCTTTCTTGTCAGCTGCAACCCTCTATCAATAAAATCCTGATAGAAAGCACAAGCCCTGGAGTATTGTATCAATCGAGAGATATACACTCAGTATGCAGGTGCGCCTGGAATGTGCTACACTTGAACGAATTTAGAGTTATTCAGTGAAAGGACATAATCTACATAGCGGAACGTGAAACCAAAAGATTGAGCCAACTTGTTCTCTTTTCTCTGTAGCAGGATCTGTATGTACTCGGCTTCATACGAATAAAGATAAGACATCAGTGGCAATTCTGATGAAATTGTTCATTAACATTTTAACCTGCCTGACC
>JAULBM010351613.1:0-12131 GCA_032357055.1 Geukensia granosissima | reverse complement strand
TTCTTGACTGGCCTCTCCTACAGTCTTAGCAGCTTCTATTATATTGTGTCTCTATAAATAGACAACATACAAACCAGTAATCAACAGTTACTTAACAGATATTGAAATATAGATTACCAGATAGAGATCATCTTGGGTTGGAATCTCCTGCCAAAAATATTATGTCAAATTACAGTAAGAGATTCTCATTTTAATAACTTTCAGAAATTTACAACAATCCAAACCATGACAATAACCATCAGTGTAACATACATATGTTGTGCAAGTAGATATATCTGCAGTGTTTTCATTTTTGGTTTAGATTGGTCGATTCTTTGGAACAGTTGAGGGAACAACTTTTCAGAAATATATATCGACCAATAGTACGAACAATTAGGAAATGCTTTGAAAAAGGTGTTTGGAAAACTTACTCCTGTTGTGGAGACCTCTAGATTTGTAAATTCCCCTTCTTTTTCATGGTTTGGAGTGCAATCTTTCTGCCATTTACCCCATATCTTTTCATTTTTATACAATATCAAAACAATGACAAGCAAATATCCTTTAAAGACTAGTTGCCAAGTTACCACCCAATTGGATGGTCACACCCCTCAATGAATCTTTTTTTTTAAAAACAAAATGTAAGAATGTCATATTAATTACTTTTACACTCCACAGCACCCATGACCCAACACTGGATCAAACAATTTGAAGTTTCACTCAACAATCACCATCTTGGGAAACCATTTTTATGTTTTTTTTTTTTTTACTTTTCTGGTTTAAAGCTTGTTCATTTGTATTCTATCAGGTTTCTTAATTGGTACTTTAAGAATATCCAGATTTTACTATTAGAAGTAACATATTTTACATGTTTAGTATTTTGAAATTATATCAAAAAGGTTTAAAGAGCCTGAAAATGCTGCTACATGCTATAACCCAACATCTGAAAGTGGACCCTCTAAATCATCTTCACAGGTTGGCAAGTATGTTTATAGAGCTGAACTTTGAGGAGGGTTTGGACTGTAGCTTACAAACTAAACAATGAATATAAGCTTACATCTCTAGCATTAGGCTGAGCAGCTTGTAGGAGATCAGTAAATGCACCAGCCAATCGTTTAGCAGCGTTTAGTAAGTTCTTTCCGGAGTCTTTATCTTCATGTAAGGCAGCTAACATTCGCACATCATGAGAGAATTCTCCAACATTAGATGTACTGCAACAAAAAACAATTCCATTTTATATCTTGTTTGCATATTGTTATAGACAACTGGTCCTAAGGAAAAATAAACTTTTCTGAATTTCAGCATAAGAACTCACATAATTTCATATTTTCCTCTTGATATTTTTTAGTTTTGGAAGCAGCCATGATTTTGCCAATGGAGAAAAAAATGGGAAATTGGTTACCGGAATTCTATGAATTCTATGTGTAATAAAGGATGCAATTGCGAAAAAATCGAAAAAAAATTATGTCTGTTTGGAAAACAACAACACACTGACATACTGTCATTAGATCTTGAATTTTGGATAATTTGGGTATAATTGAGTAAAACCTATTGATTTTTTTTCAAATGTTATTTTTTTTACAATTGCAATAACAAATCCAATTTTAAAAAAAACTTAAATAAAATAACCCTTACATCTGAGCAACAGCAGAACTAACAGCCTGGGGATCTGGTTCCTCATCTCCAGCAGACAAAGTCACTAACTGGGCCGTCGCAGCGTTCATGGCCGACACCTCTGCACTAACTTTCTGTCTGGACAAATCTAATGTGTTCTGTCTCCACTTCTTAGATGCCTAAGAAAATTGAAAAGTATAATTTTTTTAGTATTATAATCACAGAAAATAATGATTTAATTTGTAAAAGTAGTGTTGTGAACAACGATGAGGGACAACTACAAACTAATTTTTTTTTTTTTGGTGGCTACTTTGCAATTTCACATTAACCTTAATTTTTGTAAATTGATTCTTTAACTAAAACTGTCATTAGCAGGAAAGTTCATCATAAAATAAAATCATTCCCATTTAAATTTCCACAAAATGTTAAATGTCATATTGGTCTTCCAATTTCAAAGGTGTTTTAAAATAAATGTAGCATACCGCATCATCACCGAGTTGTGGAAGTGTCGTTCCAGCGTCCATCTGAGATTGGGCTTTCCTAATTGTTGACATACCCTCATCAATAATAGTGATCAGCGCCCTCTGTGAGTGGGATAATGACTGCTCCCTGATGTTCTGACTCTTTTAAAGGGAAAACAAAAATTAAATTTAAAAGAAAAACAAAATCTGAAATTATAACTACATAGACACGGTCTTTAATCAAAAAATGTCTTTCATGTTATTAGTATAATTTATCAGTTGTTCTAATAAGAACAATACACATATATAAATTCAGCTGAACTTGCTGTTATGTGATGAAATTTTATCCAATCTGGACACAGCAATATAAGACATTCACTAATGCTTACATTAACAAAACAGACCAAACTTGTATTAAGAATATCATCTTAATGTCTTTTAAAAATCATTTTATACCTAAAAACTGCATGCTGGCTGAAGGAGTCATTAAATTTTTGAAAGTTTTTCCAATCTTTTACATATAACAGGAATGATAACCAATTTTTCGCAAGAAAAACAAAAATATCATGAAAAAAACAAACATGTAATTTTTGTTTAAAACATGCAAATAAATTAAGAAAAAACTACCTACAGAATATGCAATAAGTGGGTTTGCACTATTCTATAGACTATAATTTACACTATAGTGTAAAAATCTTAAAAAATACTATTACTATTGTAAAAAGCATGTGGACAAAATAAAATCTATCAATAAAGTTACAAAATCTAATCCTATAATATGGAAGAAATCAACATGTAAAAAGACTACATCAAATATATAATACAACAAAAATGTAGTATTTATCAATTAGTAAATGGATAAGAGTGAAGTATACACATCACAAAATTAATGTGGGGAAGGTGCTGGTATTGTTTGGGGGGACCAACTCAAAACATACCTTTTGCAAAGATGTTAAGAGAACTGAACACATTTTACTGCAACAGGCTACTTCAGATGCAGTTTGAAAGTCTCCCACTTTACCTTAATCTGATAACTTACCAGAATCCAATAACTTACATGTCATGAAGACTTTACTCAATTTTGCACTTTTTGTCATATAAAGTGGTGGAGGTTTTTGCAGTAGTAATTGATAGAAAAACAAAACAAACAACTGACCAGATATTTTATTAAAAAAAACCAAAAATGTTCCCCTAATCTGTTTCACTAGCCAAATTAAACTAAAGTAAAATACACTACCCGTGTATGAAGATTATATATTTTTTCATGTCATTGGGGTTCTACACCAATTTCAACAATAATCCAGCTATTTTTATTGTGATGGTCAGTATAATTCTTGGAAGAAGTGGCACTGCCTGGAAAAAGCCACTGATCTTGGACAGATATCATGCAAACTTTATTATACATTATATGTACCTCTTTGTTTGGTCCAAATTGTTTTGCGAACTTATTTTAAATTTCTAATTGTTACATTTGTCTATCGTCACATTTTATTTTGGGCCTTTATCAGCTTGCCGTAGGGTGTGAATATGTGTCCATTATTGAAGTCCATAGGGCAGCCTGTAGAAGTTTGTAATTTACATGTTTTGAATGGCTGTTTCATGAACAACCATTACAAATCTCTTTTTATCTATATCATTCTGTATTAGCAATACAGTTCTGTAAAGGTACATTAACTCTTGTCAGTAGTGGACTTTAAAATTCTAGAAAATATTGACATAAAAGAATAAAAACTTCATGTTTTTTTTCTGTGATATAAATGAAAGTTATTTATCTTCCTTCCAAAAACCCAAGTTCTCCCTTCCCTTATCCCCCATTACAGTGGCCCCAGTCAATGATGGGACCCTCACTTTAACCCTTTTAACGGGGTGGGGTAGTTGTTATTGTGTTAGTAGTAAATAGCACACCTGTCTATTAGCATGCCCAACATGCGCTTCGTTTGACACCTGACTATGCTGTGCTGATCCCATCGACCCAACAGAGAAACTTGACTGGCCAGTGTTAGCTCCCCTTAATACTGCTGGCATGGCAACAGATCCAATATCTGCATGTCCAACCTTGGCCTGGTTTCTTTGGATAATTTGTGCTCTACAAAAAATAATCATACTTAAGTAAAATCTATTCAGGATTAACTATGAAGAACAAGAATCCTTCAATCATGAGGTGCCATTAAAGGCTTAACTAAATCTTGTGTACATCTATGACTTTTATGTCAAATCTTACTCCAAATTCCTTCCTTTTCATTTAGGAAAGTGCATGCAAAAGAAACTTATTAAAAATAATCGAACAATTTAAAAAAAAAATATTCTCAAAAATTTTCAATACAAATTTTAAACTACTTTCATACTTTTTCATTTTATTATTGAGAACTAATTTTACCTCTAAAATCTTTGAAATTTTTCAGTTTTTAGTGCAGATTAATTTGGTCTACTTGAAAGTCACTGCATACTGTATGCTGTCATGTGGATGAATATTGTCTTTGTTGCTTTAACATGTAAAAGATTTAAAGAGCTTGATATTCTACTTCATGTATGTATGTACTAATTATTTGTATTTAGTGGACAGTATTTCTTTGTATCACCAGACTTCAGTTTCATAAGACATCTCAGTTTGAGGATTTCCTCAACTCAAAAACTGACCAAACAAACTACAGCATATTCAATATTTGAGACAAAACTCAAGAATTTGTGGAAAATCTCAATTTTGTATGTTAGATGAAACTGAGGCCTGGTGTAATTATGTTTCATGAATTAAGATTAAACATTGCCAGTATTTTAGACTTACTGTGATGGTGCTACATTGTCTTCAGAGATTGGAGCTTCATCCTCTCCATCAATACCAAGGTGGTCTTTGGCTTTTTTCTATAATATACAACAAAGGTATCAATAACTTATATAGAAAATCATGCATCATAAAGCTATCAGGGGACAAGTGTTGTTAAGCCAAGTTTTTGGACACAAAAAAAAGAAAAGTGGCTAATATTTATTATTCTAAATTGTTTGTACTGAAAAATGTCTATAAAAAAATCCAACCATTTTTTTTATTTAAATAGTTCTAAAACTGTCGCTTGGCACATAGAAATTGCTTTAAATGTGAAAATACTCAGAAATTGCTTTAAATGTGAAAATACTCAGAAATTGCTTAATTCTATACATAATTTGATCATACCTTGCTAAGAATAATATCAATATAACCAGCTATCAGTCTGGAGATCTGTTCTCCTTCCTGAGTCTGTACTGAGTAATAGTTATCCGAGTAATCTCCAAAATCCTGAAAAAGAACAGTAGTAAGATTTTTTTTTATTCAAAATAAAATGTATAATAATATCAATTAGTGTTATAAAAAAATTCAGCTCCTGTTTCACCGAGTGTGTTTAATTCAGCAAAATAAAAACTTACTCCAAATGATTGAATATGTTAAAATAATTATTATAACTGGAAACTAAATTCCAATACTTGAACACCACAGTCCAGAACTAAACTCCCTATGACAACAAAATTTACTCTACTTGACCATCAAAACAACAATCGAATTTTACTGTTACATCAAAATATTTACTTGTTAAATCAAGCTGTGTAGTTTGCAAAAAGACGAAATGGATAATGAATTTGTCAATTAGTAATCTTTGGATTGATTGATTGATTGTTGTTTAACGCAAGGTCTGCAGTATTTCAGCCATATCGTGGCAGGAACCTATGGTTAACCTTGGAGATAAGATTAACAGAATTGTTGTGTAATATATAAAGTACTTAATTTCATACCTGCCTCCAACGTCTATTTTTACAGTTGATATTTTTTCTTCAGTTTTGCCTTTGCTGAATAGGATTACATAAAAAGCAATAAGTAACACATTTCCCAAGAACACTGTATATAAAATGCTTCCTAAAGAGAAAGGTAAGTCCACACATTAATTTGAATTTGCATTATGGTATTAAATAAGTAATTTACCAGTGTAAAACTGTTAGGTGATGCAGCCCATCTTCTCACTGTAGTCAAAGGCCAAGTCTTTAAAATCTACAAATCACAACAAAATTGATTTAAATTTTTCAAATTTTGATTTATAATTAGTTTGATATGTGTTTAGTTTGGTTCCTGCTGCTGAAAAATTTCCTTTTGTGAAAATTGAACAGCAAAATTCTATTTGACCTAAATATAACTGTACAAACTGTAACTGAAATCACACAATTAAGAAAGCCATTGTTTTTGAATGAATACAGAGAAAACAATACACAGTCTGACAAACTTTTACATTCTTTATTCACTTCTTAAAGCAGATATGATTTTGCTAATCTAGATATAAAGCAGGAATGGGTTACTAGAAGCTGAATTCTATGTAATAAAAGATGCAATATGGGAAAATCTGGGTTTCGAAATGCAGAATTCCGCTAAAAAGCCTGTCTGTTAAAGGCAAGACTGTAAAGTGAAGATGTTTAAATAACTCCCTACCACATTCCTTGTGCATGACAATCTTGTGTCTCTTAATATTCTACTTTTAAAACAAGATAAAATCTAACCTCTTTGGTCTTCTCGTCCATTCTGACCACACTCTCCTTGGTGATACCCAGTAGTCGTGGTGTCAACTTGTTTTTCCCAGGCATCTTCTCCTGTAAACAATATCATATTTGCATAATCTCTTTGGGGTTTTGTGGAAAAAAGGATTAATTCATCATTTTTAAAACTTAATATAAGATGCAATTACTGGTACTTGTGCAATGACATGCAGTTTTTTGCGAATTTCTCAGTTCTGTGTTAAGTTAAAAAATAAACAACTGTTAGATTTAATATTATCTAATATACCTTAATAATTTACTTATTTCTAACGCATAATGATACAAAAATGCATTTATTTGCAATCTTTACACTAAAAATGACTGAAATCTAGGAGAAATTCAATAACTTATACCAATGTAGCTTTGATTTACCTTGACCAAGAAGAAGGTAATGCCATAGGTCTTCAGAGATCTGCATAGCTGTGTGTATTTAGCTTTGGCTTCAAATTCATTCAGTCCTTTATTTCTTAATTTCTCATATTCCTGCAAAGAACAAGACATACTGTAAGCAGAACTCACCACAGTTACCCCTGTTTCTCCATGGATTATCTGCCCTTTGAATGTGCCTAGATAAAGTAACCTCCTAGGTGCAAATCTACACATTGTATCTTATATTCGTGTAGTTTCATTGAAATCCATTGAACAGTTGAGGAGGAGATGGGCTTACAAGGTATGTAGACAGATGGACAGACAGGATGATTCCTATATACCCCCCAACTTCGTTTTCCTGTGCATAAAAATATTTAATAAAAAAAAATCCATTTCTATCTTCCAAATATTCTTACAGGGAAATAGCACTGAATTATGGTATATAACTCTTGAAATCGGTAGTATGTATAAATTATTCAATCTCACCGAAGCTTTTGAAGCATTTAATTGATGCTTTATTTGATTTATGTAAATGTTTAATACAAATGTTTGCTGTTTTTCTATTTTGTCTAAAATCTGTTTAATAAAATAAATAAATGCAAGGCACTACTTTTTAAAAAAACTTGATTCTTGACCCAAGGAAATCTAGTGAACACAGCTTTAAGAGAAATTGTACAGTGCACAAACCAGCCAAGAAGTGGATTGTGTTTTTCTGGCATATATTCCATTTTCTTTCTTTTAAATATAAAATTTTACCACCAAAATTTGTAATGTTTCTTTACTTACTGCAAAAATTTTCTTTTCACATCCTTTGCTTTTGACATATTCTTTAGGCAGGAATTCTTTCAGTCTAAAAAATAATTTTCATAATTAAAGAAGTTCAAGAAAAATTAACAATCTTGCTTAATGAGAAAATACACAATAGATTTACATAAGAAAAACAATAATATGATATCAGAATCATTATAAATGCTAATGAGATTTCTTTCAATGCCGTTCTTTGAATTGGCCTCAAAGTATTTATCAGTCGGCAAAGCCAAAACTTTTCAAAGTAAACAAGAAGGCCCGAACTGGCAAATGACCCTATCTTGCCAGATACCTAATCTCAACATGCAGCAGTTTTCAATTTAACCAAATTTGGTTCACTATGTTAAGTAGTGATTTTGGAAGGTAAATACCTGTTACCAAATGGTCTAAGTGTTAAAAATAAAAATAATTTTCAACCAGTTTTCTGTAACAGTTTTATTGGTGATTTGGGTCATCCATCAGTGCTATTGTCCAAAGTAATTTGTGAAACTCAACAATGAGATCATAATTTTATGCTCAACTTGTTTCCAAGGACTAAAGATGTACATCCAAAATATGTAGTTCATTGATATGCAGATGAAAAAATAATCATTTACATATATGAATTTATATTATATACAAAACACATAACAGAGAGGGTGCAAACAGATAGCTATCCCTCAAAATCTACTCTCACACCCTATGTGGTATTTCATTATACTGAATGCTGAAAAAAATTGAGTATTTAAAATTGTAAAATATTCTTTATTAGTTTAACATTTATATGTACCCATGTTAACAAGACAATGTCTATCATATAGTAAACCACAACACTGATAAGTGTAAAGTACATTTAAAATCAGGCGGGATTCTGCATGTGAGGGTGTATGAGTAAACTGTTACATGCTGCCATGTGTTAGAGTTCTATAAACAGATGAAATGTCCGTATAAACCTAGAAATTTGCTTAAAGTATAATAAATTTAAATTTTTTTTCTTTATTGAAACCAGGACCTAAATTGTCAATTCTCTCCCCTTGCATAAGAATACAAGAAGAAATAACCAATGGTAAACTTACTCTATAAATCCTGGTTTATGTTTTCCTTCTATAAAGTTACCAAACTGAATCTGACACTGGTATCCTGCCAACTGTATAGCTTCCTCCTGTGTAACAGGATGGGTACCATTCAATACTGCATCCCGACACTAGAAGTACACATGATAATACATTAGTCATTGTACAGGGAAGTTTGTAGTGGGTAAAAAACTGGCAATGTTGTACATTGACCTCATTCTGTGTCACTTCAGATTTTTTCTCCTGTTACCTTGGGTAAAACGACACTTAAGTACTTGTACACTTATCTTGTACTTCAAACTGTCCATAAAAAGTTTTCTTTTCTGTGAGGTATATCAGATGTTTCATCATTTTTGGCCTTATTTCTTCAATTCCAATACAACAAACAGCTCTATTTAAGTTGTAATGCAACAGAATGTCAAAAACAAAAATGAATACTTATGTATCAAATCCTTGTAGCTTGATTTGTTAAAAAGAAAGTAAATTGTTGGCTGTTGAAAATAGTTTTTCTACAGTCTGGAGAGATAAACAATGAGGCTTAAAATATCTAACTATCAAGATTAGAAAATACAATTATCAACAACTTAAAATGTAAGATTTTGTTTCTATAATTCATTAATAATAATGACAAATGTGTTTCACATGTCATTAAATCATTGAGAATTAAAATTATATTCTATAATATGTTGCAATTTACAAAGTAAAATAACATGAAAATGAGGTCAAGGACATATTGCAGACTGAAATGCACACCTAAGAAGAAATTGGCAGACCAAATTCTGTTTTCAAAAAAGACCTTAATAACTAGATATTTATCTGGACCATTAAAATAATTCAAGGTCATATGACATAAAATCAGACTTCCATGTACACCTTAGAAACTATCTACAGACAAAATATTGTGAGTCTATATTCAATAGTTATTGAGAAAATGGAGTTACATGTTGAGTAGTTACAAATTTTACAAAAACACTCATCCATGAAAACTAGGTCAAGGGCAAAAGACATACAGCTAACTGAGAGGTACACATACCATTGAATTTGCACACCGAATCATGATGATCTTACATGTGTCTTAACTGAAAAATGACCTTATTACAAAAACTAAACATAAGTCAATGGACTGTTGCCAGAAAGTAATATCTATGAAATAACAGGTGAGACAATAACATTTTCACCCTATTTAAAACATTGCATAATACAACTGAGATCACTTTCCAGAATAAATGAAGGAACTGCTGACCTACAGCAAAAATCTTTATTTAATATTAAGGTTATCAAACCAGACTGGACACAGCAAAATCACATCCTAGTATTATAATTTCTAAATTTATCATATAACAGACATAGGTAAAAAACTGGCCGTGTTGTACATTGACCTCATTCTGTGTCACTTAAGATTTTTATCTCTGGACCATTAAAATAATTCAAGGGTCATATGACATAAAATCAGACTTCCATGTACACCTAAGAATATAGACTCACAATATTTTGTCTGTAGATAGTTTTTAGTGTACAAAAAAAGTGAAAAAGGGGTAACCCGTAAACCAAATTTTGTACATAAAAAGAAACAATACAGGAAAAATCTGACCTAAAAAATGGGATTTAAGCTTAAAAGCAAAACAAATTATTTCTGATATAAACATTTAGAACTTACTTGTACATATAATAAATTAAGTTGAACTGGGTCTCGCTGATCAATGTTCTGGTCGGAGAAGAAGAATTTACGTCTAAGTAAAAGAACATCATTATCTGTCACTCCTTGCTCTCTTAACGTTTTAGAATGGTCTAACCAATCCACTAAAAAATTGGACATAGTATAACTAAATATGTATATCCAATATTGAACTTTTTTTGAATATCTTACATATATACAATGTTAGAATCAAAATAATTAACCACGGGCTCTCATTACCACTCATCAATTTTATCCCAAACCCCAACTCCTGTGCATTACTTCTAAATTTATTTTTTTGGGGGGGGAGGGGGAAGGGGGGTCTGTTCCACCAAAAAAAAAAACAATTGTTTTTTAAAGGATTTTAAATAAAATTTGCAGGTCTAGTTCTTAGGGCTGCTCCATTTAAATATCTTTCCCCTGGTTAAAAATGCACATTTTATTTTTAGTATGTCAATTTCTGGAATAGGCATCTACATGTATATTCTATTGATTGGGGGGATTGGAATGGAATAGATTTAATAGACAAAATGAAGAAGTTCATCTATTTGCTTTCAGTTTAGCTATTAATTATCAACATTTACAGTCTGAAACTTGACAGTTATGGTCAATTCTTAAAAACAATGTTGACAAAGTGTAAGTCTCCACCTCAAATTTATTATACAATTATTTACAATTTTTTTTAATTCTTACATTCGTCATCTGTATGTAGTTTTTTCCTCATTTCTTCCAATTTTTTCTGATCTTTGGCGATGGATTTGTCACGTTTCATCGTAAGAGTTTTCTCTTTCTCGTCTTCAGGCATTTCTAAGACTACCGAGTATTCTTCATGGTTGGATATTCCTGAAATATATCATTGTCAAATATTATATGAAAATATTCTTCACAGACCAAAGAAAAATTATTTTTGGTTTCCCCTATCCATACAGGGCATTTTAAACACGCTGGGTTGTTAATTTTTTTTTTTCACCAATTTCTGCAGTCAGTTTTAGAAGATGTTGAAAGAGTAATTTCTATTGAAAATTATAACATCACATAAGTATTCCTTTGATGTTTCTACACCTATGATCAATCCTAGACTAAAGATTTTTTGTGAAAACCACTTCTGGTTGGATACCAGAATTCTTTAGAAGCCAGTGTCAGTCATCAATCAAGAGACAGTCAGATAGTAATTTTATTTCCCTTTCTATTGTGTGAAGATGGTTTTAAGGTACAAAACTTTTCAAAATGTGCATTTAAATTAGGCCTAAAATCATAATATGTGTTTGTTCCCCTACTCATGATATTAAAATATGGGTCGGAATGTAGGGAGAATATTTTTGTAAAGACAATCAAAGTTCACTATAATTACTAAATCAATGATGAATTAGTATTAAATCAACAAAAAATTAAACAAAATTATATTTTGTTTCAAACACCAATAAATTTTTTTTAATAGAGACTATTTTGATGCGTTTGTAGATAAATAGCAAACAAACAATATTTTAATTTAGGCAATAATATATACCAAGAAACTTGTGCAATATCAGCAATCATGTCCCATGCAGTTGTCCATTATCAGACTTACCCATTCTAGTACAGATTGGCACCATAAGTTGTCCAACAGTCATGCTGTCATCGATTTGGATT
>JAULBM010351602.1:0-12131 GCA_032357055.1 Geukensia granosissima | reverse complement strand
TTAAACTATAAAACATAAATATCACAGACAGAACAAACAAAAGATTTGTTCAAATAAAGTATCACAGTTGGAATAAAAAGTCAATATACTTTACTGGTGAAATTAAGGAATTTAAGTCTCTTATTTTTTAAATTTTATTTGACCTAACAATTTACTGTTAGTGCATTTAATATTCTGTGAGGGATAAGATTCATCAAAATTCGTACAATAACCCTTTTATTGTATGGCAAAACTTTTAAAATGTAAAAAAACATAAATTTTCAACATCAATATAGTCGCTTTTTCAGAGCAAAAATTGCACTATTACATGCTAAAGTTTGGTTACGTTTCACATCAAATATAACTATACAATAATAAATCTTTTTGTTTATTTCATTAACGCATATCAGACCAATGGATTTTGCAAAAAAGTTACTGGTATATTAAGATATTGTTCCGCAGAGACAACTCAGACAAATACAGATGCATCCTAGGTTATGAAAAACAGGAATGAGACAGCCATGTCACATTTATAATCTGATATGTTCATGTTATGTCCACAAAAATATTCCATTTCCACTAACATCAACTCACACAAACAACAAATGCTGAAAATCTAATTTTCTTTAATGTATCTTCTCATCAAACAAAATTAAAAATTTTACTCTTCCTTCATGTTAAACAATTATTCCATATTTAAGTTTGGGCATGTCCAACCATTTCAAAGCCCTGTGATATCTCAGATACTGCAAAACATTAATAGAACTTTGAAACTTTCAATTAAGGAATAGGTCATTGACATATTTTTCATCAGATATTCTTACTGAAAAAACGCCAATTACTATTTTAGAAATGATAGCTTGGTTAATTTACAACTTTATCAAAAAGATGTTTTTTCTCTAATAACACTCAATTATGTCTGTCTTCAAGATGTAAAATACATCAGTATTGTAGCTGATGATGCTGTTATAATGACCTGAGTTTAACACCTTGAGTTCAAGGTAAATACACAATTTTAGAGGAGGCTAACCTAGTGGACATCCCCTCCCAATAAAAATGACAAAAATGCATAAAATCTTGTATTTTTGTAAAAATATGTTCAAATTTGTTTCATAACACACATTTTCTGTAATTTGCTGCACTTGGAAATTATAGTAGATTTGTCTGAAATCTTGTGTTGTGTAGACATTTTTCAGCAAGTTTGGCAAAATGTAAAAAATCAAGTGACATGCTTGTGAATAAGAGTCTGAGTTGGTGTATGTTTATATCTAATTGCCCAAAATTTTTTCAAGTAGGTTATATAGGACTCTTTTTGACTTAACATAGAAAAAGGAGATGCATTATGATTGTCCATGAGACAGCCATCCAAAACATGTAAATCTCAAACTTCTTCAGGTTGCCTTTAAGCCTTCAATAATGCTTGTTCAAAAACAAGAATTAAAAAAAAATTTGAGTATAGGCATTGAAAATTATGGTCTGTTTTGTAACTATGAAGCAAGATTTGTTTAACTTGCATACATGGATATAACCATGTCATATATGAAATCCTTAAAAAAACTAGATTCTTGTGCCTTTTAATTATGAAATGTCTTTTGGCAGATCTTAAATTTATATGTAGATTCTATTGATGTAACGCTTGTATTTGGTTAACTATCCACGGTAAACCAAAGTTATCACTATTTTTAATGATTTCAAGACTCCATGTATTTCTGTTATTTAGAAAGTCTTTCTTCAATGTTCTGCTGAATGAAAAAATGTAGCATTTTTTAGTGTTGTGGTTTGTCTTTCGTATCATTTTGTTGGCCATGGTCTTGTCTGTCTTCTGACTAAATAATTCCTGTTTGCCCCTTTGGTATCTTCAAAATCCTTATACAAAAAATTCTTCACTGCTTGCAAGAAAGAGTATCCACTTACGAAGACTTCATAATATCATAAAAAGTTCTGCCAAAGGCAATTTATTAAACTAAACTGTAAAAATATATAAACATATAAATTGTGAATTAGCACTTAGCCAAAAATTATCTAATAAGAAGAGGCTAACTCAATGCTATGCTTCTATTAACTGTCCATGATATTTCTAGAATTAATAATTATGATATTAATTATGTACTAATAGCCAGATTTATACTAAGTGGAACTGCTTTTGACATGACTGATGCTAAGAGGCATCTTGTTCCAACAGTAGGATGTTTTGGCACATTGCTGAAAGCTGTTCAGTAACTCCTAAGAATTGAGAATGGTAATAAAAGCACTTTTCAGTTGCTTATCAGATTATTCATGTATTTTTAAAAATAATTAAGTCTTGTTTAAAATAACCCCTCCCCCAAAGATATCAATTTGAATGCATGTCACACAAACCAAAAAAACCTCGAAATTCCAAAAAAAATGAAAATTACCCCTATAGAACCCTTTTTATTGTTCAAAGTAATTGAACAGTTTCGAGGAACATACCTTATTTTATTCCAAAAAACAAATATTGCAGATAATAGATTAGTTGGAAATTGAATCAAGGAAAAAATAAAAGAAAAGTGTGTTCATGTTAAGTGTAATTTTTTATATGACCGACAAAATTAGGTTGGTATTAGGCATGGCACTGTGGTCATTGACATTAGTGTTGGCATCTGTAGACAGGTTAGTGTCTGCACGATAACTTTTGTTCTAATAAACCAAATTTTTCATATTATGGGACATTTATTGTTAGCATTTAGAAAAAGATTGCCAAGATTTGGAATGATCTAGGCCAATCTGATTTTTTAGGAGGGACTGAATATGATTTCAATTATATTTTAATACAAGTTATAAATTTTTTGTCTGATTTTAATGGGTGTTTTTTCTTTGTATTTGCATGCATCATGACCCATCTCTAACTGTCAATGAGATATACATGGAATTGAAAAATGATGGTGCCCAAATTTTGGGGAAAATTTTTTCTAATGACTCCTTATGAAAAATGCAACAAAGCTATTCAAAGCATTTACCAGTTTTTAAATTAAAGGGACCAAAGTGTTTAAAAAGTCAATTTTGCAGGAAATGAAAAAAAATTTTTCATCTTATTTTCAAGATTTTTTTATTAGATTTATCTCAATTGCAGCTTTTGGAAGTATGCAACAGATTATTTTTTATCTCTTATAGTTTTTGAGTCAAATTAGGTCAAAATGAAAAAGTCAGATGTGGATGATATTGAAAACTTTATTTTTCATCTGATTTTTGTTCATTTTTTTCCAAATGATTCCTAATGAAAAATGGAACAAATGTTACTCTAAGCATCAGATTGGTCTCATTGAGGGATTTCATTAGTATGCAATGAAATTTTTCTTTTCTCTTACTGTTTTTTAGATAAATGGATTCAAAGTGAACATCACCACGATATGGCTGAAATACTGCTGATGTGGTGTTAAACACCAATCAATCAATGAATGAATCAATCAAAGTGAACAAAAAAGTCAATTTCACATGATACGGAAAATTTTTATTTCTTATCCATTTTTGATGAGTTTTTTTTTTTTAAATTCCTTATGAAAAATAGAATAATAGTTATTGCAACCATTTTTTGTAGCATTTTCTGATTTTATTATTTTTTTTATATGGGTCGATGAGTTCAGGAATTTTTATTTTTTTTGGCCAATTTTGATGGAGTACTAGATTTGTCTCAATAAGATCTTTTGGTAGATTGTCAACAGATTTTCTCTATCTCTTACTGTTTTTCAAGAAGAAAGGGGGCAAAAGTCAAAGGGGGCAAAAAATTCCAATTTTCATGATTTGGAAAAAAAATTGTATCATCTGATGAGTGTTCTTTCAAATACAACTCCAGTTTGGTGATAATGGGGGTCAAAACTTTTGAAATGATCCAGTTATGTTACTGTGTCTACACTTACCCAAATGTACATTTGTGCAATGTTCCCATGCCAACATGCTGCAGTGGTATCATTCTGCACTTGCAAAGCATCTCGATTTATAAATGCAGGACATCTTAGCATTACATTTTTAAAACAGACATATAAATAGATAAAGGTTCCCTGTTCTTGATTAGTAGGTTGGGTTGTATGTTTTAAAGATGCAATTTACATCTTTAGAACATAGGTATTTGGAAAGTTTAGCTTATTGGAATTTAATGTTACTCTAAGACAATTACTTCAAGAACTGTATTTCATTTTGTTTTGTTTAAATTTGACTGAACTTCCAATTTTGCCCCTAGTGTTTCTGAGTTAAATCCAGAAAAGTGCATTAGCTTTTGAATGGTATGCATCATGGAATGTGGATCATGTCTTTCACCTATATATTCCATATTCTTTCTATATATAAACAACGGAATATTAAGTTGGGTAGTGGTTTCCCTCCCTCAGTTTTATTTACTTTCCATTAGTCCTAGTTTTGTCAGTTGGGTTTAAGTGTTTCATTAGTTTTTATTTATACTTAAGTTCACTAAGGTTTTGATTAAAAATAAAACATTCTTCAGTTACATGTAACATTTTTCTGGGAGTTGCATTGATTTGACATGGGAAGTAAAAATAGAACTATGTGAGGATAAAATAGAACTAATTGTCTATATTTTTGGCAATTTTTCACACAGTCTTTGATCTAGGTATTTTAAAGTATCTTTCAGCTTTGCAATAAGAAATTCTGATTTAAGCTAAATATTGCATTATATGAATGTCTGGATGTACAGGTATCATTCATATTCATTTAATTTTCAGTATTTGAAGAGATAATTTATTGTCATCATTTTACATTCGAATGTTTTAGTCAGTAAATTATCATAATTATATTGCTTTTCAAAGCTGATTCAGCAATTTTCAAAATCTATCAGGTACAGACTGCTTTCTAACCTATGTAAACAAAATTTACATTAAGTATACATGTTTTCATTGCAAGAAAGTATTTGTTTATTTAAGAGGATTTCTCTGCCAAAAATCTGGTTCATTAAGATTGGCTTATTTTCATCAATGGTATAGGAAACTGATTTCTGCTTGCATGGTAATATAATAAGATCAACTAGAAATTTGTGTGGCCCAAAGTATCCTATAACAAAATATGAAGCAAAATTATTTTTACCACTAGGGTATCATGCCAAAATGTCCCATTTTTGGTTCAAATTATAGATACATGTACATACTTCTTTGTTATTTTGACAAAAAGACATACCTGCAGTAAAAGTTGATTATTTTGAAATTATTAAAAAATACTTTTTGAAACAAATATTTAATTGAAAAATTGAATTATACATCTTGATATAACACATTATGGAATATTGTAACTAAACATACTAAATGTTTTAACCTGTGTTTTAATCACAATTTCTCGGACATTAATATATTTGATAAAATGATTTTAAAATGATAAGAAGAAACTACAAATGTATCTGGATTTTTTCTGTGAATATCTAGACAAATTTGAGATCAAGTAAGGTTTAACAAAGAATAATTTGGGAACTTTGTAAATGGGCTCACTTTTCGCACAGTATTTTAGGGACATGTATATCTGTTCAAGTAATATAAAAATGTGAGAAAGAAAATCTGCTTTAGTTTGTAGAAATTATCAAGAAATTGTTAAGTTTATTATGAAAGAGACATTAGTTTGATTCTTAATAGAATAAAAGTTCTAACTCAGGAAATACTATGGTCCAATACCAGTTGGTTTTATTATATTATGAACTGCAATTCATTCAATATAGAAAACTGATAGAGGAATTGGGTTGATTTTTCCAAACAATAGAAAAATACATACAAACTGTGGTAGCTTTCAATTAACCAATCATTTTCTCTATGGAAGAGATGCACATTAGGAAAAATCAATTCCAAATTCTTACGTTTCTCTATTTATGAATGTACTAGTGCTGAATTTTTAGCTGACATTGTCTTTCAAGTACAAGGATGCCCATCTGAAAAGGTTTTTCTGGACAGTTGTCTTACTGGAATTATGATTTTATTATCAAATATGTGACTTATGTTGGAAATTCAGCAATGCACAACTTAGTGGTTTAACTTTCACTCTCACAACTTATGTAGAAAATGGTTTGATTTCCACATAATTTCCTTTAAATAATGAATAAAACCTATAGACATTACCTTAGTTTTGACCAATTTTTACCTACTTTTACATAATACACAAGTATTGCATGTAAATACATGTAAAAAATGTTTAGGTTTGTTTACTTTAGCTGTAATATGTATTAGTAACTAGTCACACCCTTACATGTCTTTCTGGTTGATATGGAAACCATTCGTTCATCTATAAGATGTATGTCTATGAGGAAAATATTTTTTTCTGCAAATCGCTGATTTCTTGCTAAGCAGAGGAGGAAGGAGTTTGGAGAAAGTTACCATAATCATGTATATTTTTTTCAAAATTTGCAACTTAAGCAAATTTGTACTACATAGCTTACTGATTTAATCTAAAGATAAAGGCTATAGATGTGCTCTTAGTGCAAGAGTGTTTGAAATGAGTCTTTTTTATTATGCCATAATCAAGTTCTTTTTTGCATAAATTCCCCCTCTCAGTGTGATATTCGACCTTTAGCATATTTGACCTTCCCTATGGGCCTTAACTGGAAGTGTTCACTGTACACACTAATTAAATTGTTCATAGTTGTATGTTTGTTTTTAGTTTTACATGTACAGAATGTCTCATGTTCCGTCACGTTCATGTTCTTGAGATTGCCGTGTCTGTCAATTATTTCATTTCATTTGCTTCCTCTTCTACTTGTACAGTTTTAATTTCTGTAGGGTATTACTAGTTGCTGTTAATTCAGAAAATATTGCATTCATCTATTATTGGGATTTTGAAACTTAACTCCAAAATATGAGAAGAATTAATGCGATTTTAAGGAACCTTGCCAATATAGTTATCAGATAGAATCTATTTGAGGTCTTATTTTTGTGAATATGGCTCAGTTGCATTTTTCACAATAATAAAAACATCACATTAATAACTAAATTTTCTGTAGGTAGTTTATTCTAGGGTTTCAACAATTTGTTACAAGTCTGTAAAACTACCATGAATGATACAAAAAAGGGAACAGGTTATTAGTTCCCTCTAATAAAATTTACTACCATGCATTTTGTTAAGCTCTATCTAAACAATTCACTATCAAAATTTGAACTTGATTGAGATTGTTCTTTATAAAATCTTTATCTATCAGCCCAATGTTTCACAAAAAATTAGTCCTGCTTTACATATGTAAGTTACGACCATTCATAACACTTATGACCTTTTGTGAAATGTTTGCTATAATGGTAGTGTAGATGGAGTCATACAGTATCTGTATTTACTAGTAACAAGCCTTGAGAAATCATGTAAAATTGATATAAACTCTTTTTCTTCTTTTCAGCAAACAGAAGAAACAAAAGAATGTGAGGGTGGAAACTGTGTATTCTATAATGGCTGTAAATGTATTGGTGAAAAAGGCTCCAGGGTAAGTAAACATATTCCCTAATAGCAATGTATTGGCGAAAAAGGCTCCAGGGTAAGTAAACTATTCCCTAACAGCAATGTATTGGTGAAAAAGGCTCCAGGGTAAGTAAACACATTCCTTTACAGAAATGTATTGGGGAAAAATGCTCCAGGGAAAGTAAACACATTCCTTTACAGAAATGTTTTGGTGAAAAAGGCTCCAGGGAAAGTAAACACATTAATTTACAGAAATTTATTGGTGAAAAAGGCACCAGGGAAAGTAAACACATTCCTTTACAGAAATTTATTGGCTCCAGGGTAAGTAAATACATTCCCTAACAGTAATGTTTTGGTTAAAATGCTCCAGGTTAAAGTAAACACATTCCCCAACACAAATGTATTGGTAAAAAAGCCTCCAAGTAAATAAACACATCACCTAGCAGACATTTATAAGTAAGAAAGGCTTCAGGGAAAATTAACACTTTCCCTATTAAACAGAAATGTATTGGTGAAACGTAAACAAATTCCTTAACATAAATGTATTGGTGAAAAAGGCTCCAAGTTTGATAGTAAAATTATTCCTAACAGAATTATATTGGCTTAAAAGGCTCCTTAAATAAATATATTCCATAACAGTGATGTATTAGCGAATAATGATATAGGGCATGTAGGGTAAGGAAACACATTCCCCAACAGAAATGTAATGGTGAAAAAGCCTCCAGGGTAAGTAAACACATTCCCCATCAGAAATGTAATGGTGAAAAAGCCTCCAGGGTAAGCTAAGGTTTTCCCTTACAGAAATGTTTTGGTGAAAAATGCTCCAGGGTCAGTAAGCACATTTCCTAACAAAAATGTATCTGTGAAAAAGGCTCCAGGGTTAAATATACATATTCCCTAACAGAAACGTATCAATGAACAAGGCTTCAGGGAAAGTAAACAAAGGGGTATCAGTGAAAAAGACTCCAGGATAAGTAAACACATTCCAAAATAAAAATTTTATGAATGAAAAAGGCTCCCCTTATGTCTTCACTTTTAAATTCAGCTATGGTAGCCATATGGTATTGGAATATCAACTGATTTACAAAAGAAACATTGGTAGACTTGTATTTTTACAAAAAGGAATTGCTACAATATCAAACAGTCAAAAATCTTTACGATTTAATTAAGATGGCCTGAATGTCATAAAAACTGCTGACTGGTGAGATCTTTCTCATCCTTCATTGTTTATTAGGTTTAGTAAGTGCTGTGTTAAAGTGCATTCACATACAAACTAAATCATCTAGGAATTCTTCCATAAAGCTTCTTTCAGTAGTATTATGACTAAATCTTCAAACTTTGATGTATTTTGACATAAAAATAAAGTGTGTCTGTTCCACCCAACAACTTCATATATTTTTTTATGAAATATCACCACAGCATCTGATAGGCATTTTGACAGAAAATAATTTGTTATGACTTAAATAAGTTACCATCTATTTTAGTGTTGTTTTAGTGGGATGGGCGGTAAATTCTTATGCAGCAACTTGTTCTCAAAGTCCTTTTATATCTTCTTATAACAAATTATGAGCATGTAAGTTAGTGGGAGGGTTTGATGTCTGGTAAAGTGTTGTATAATATATGAAAGCATGATTTTTACCAAATTGTGAATTTTCTATATCATAAGCCAGGATTTTTATTAAACTTGCAACTTTTAAACATGACACTGATTTGTTCTTCTTATATTTTGATAATAAAATTTTTTGAAGATGTAAATATGAAAATGAAAAGATATTGGATAAATATCAGAGAGGCTTCTATCCAACCACTTGAAACACAGAGTTATTTTTTTTATTTTGATAAGTTTGAAATTACATTTTTTTTTTTGAATAATCCAACTCCAAGTTAATTTCTAAGAAGGAAAATGAACTCAGTAGTAAATTTTTTAAAGAAAACCTAGGGGAGAGTTATTTAAAATCCAAAAATACAAACTTTAAAACAGAGACATATAATATAAGATACCTGTTTTCAAGTTATCATGCTGTCCACCTGTGAAGTTATTCTCAAATAAATCATCATATCTCAGAAATAATGAGAGATATCTAATCACTATTTGGAAATAAGTCTATTTTTTCTGATTATTTAATATTAAAAGGCTAATGGTGATCTGGTTTTTTTTTAAATGCTCATTTTTTACTTTTTTTTGATAACTTAAAAAATTTATTATGTTTTATAACTGTCAGGTTTATTAGTCTGCACAGAAAATTGTTTATTGTGATAAAATATCTCTTTTAGGCAAAAAGTAGTATGAAAAGTAAGGTGCCATGTCAGAATTTCAAAAATAAACTTGTCATTTAAGTTGCTTATCACTGGCTTTTATATGTTTCTGTAATTAATAAAACAGAAAGACATCCAGTGATCAATTTTGCACTTCCGGAAATTGTTCAGAAGCAATCAGGATTGAGGATGTGCACATCTCACAAAACAAGTGGGTGAAACATGTGTGTCACACATGTAGACTTCAAATAACATGTTGAACACTGCACTGAAGTACATGTCACTTTTTTGTTAGGTGCAGGTTTTATGTGGGAAGGGTCGATGGCTTCCAGGTGTGTTTACATCTTATAAATCACATTTTTACAGAAACTGTGGAATTATGTTTATGCAGTCTGCATAACATGTGTGTTTTGCAAGAATGTGTTTGTTAGTTGAAACTCCTTTTATTTATTAAATGAATGGTAGGTGTGGTGTCTTTAATACCATAATGTCCTGGTGATCTGTTGTCTCATTTTATTATGTCCTAAGGCAGCCCCAACAGCCCTGTCTCGAAGGAGTACAATCTATTTTGAGGCATTAGGATATGGGTGATATTGGCCCCTTTTAACCTGAGAATTAGGATTGTTAAAGCAAATTCAATGGAATAGGGGAAATACTGAAATATTTGGAATGAGTATTAGGAATATGTGAATGTGCAATTTAATTTTAATGTCCTTAATTTTAATACATGAATTGTAGAACCCAATAAACCAGCCTTTTTTATAGCAATTAAGTAAATATTCTCTCAAGTATGTCATTCTTTGTTTTACTGGACATTCTTCTGAAGAAATTTCTATTTTTACTTAAGGGGAAGAGGTTTTATTGATGACTTAATGTTAATATTTAAATACTTGAAATATGGGAATGTGCAATTCCAATTCCAATATTTTATTGGATGTAACACAGATTGTATTAATACTTAAGCCATTGTACAACAAAAAAACAGTATTAATTCCATATTATAATACTAAATAAGTGAAGATTATATCAAATATCATTTCTACATTACAAAATCTAGTAATTATTTATATATCAACTGACAATGCATGACTCAGTTATGTGTTAAAATTAAAGCGGATGTGAGATATGTGTGCTGATGTTTCTATTTTGGGGGTGGGGGTATGTGATATTTGTAAACCCAATGTTACACATATGGGTCCAGATTTCACCATATTCTTTTTTAATATTCAAGCTACATTAAAAAAGAGCAAGAACATTCCAAAGAAATTATGAAGCAAGACCAAAGCAGCATGACTTGACTTTATTACATATAATCCCCCTGGTCAGTGACCCAAATATCTTCTAATTATAAAACCACCACTATCCCAGCTGGGAGTGTATATTAATACCATATGTCTTGAATTATTTCAGGAAGTCTACAGATTTGCACATTATATCATAAATATGATAAGCTATTGATTGAAAGTTGGTCAGCATCATGGATACTTTGATTTTATGTCAGAAAGATTTCTTTCAAAATTCTTTGGAAAATGATTTGAAGAACATGAGCATGTTTCCTATATTTCCCTATGCAAACGGCAAATACTGTTGTTTTTTTCTCAAGCGAAAAAGAAAAAACCACTTTGATTCCAAAGAAATAAATTTGAAAAGCTGTTGTTGAGTTTTCTCCAGATTTTTTAAGATTTCTAATCAAACCATCTTTAAATTATGTAGTTATTTTAAGAATCGTCTCCCTGTTGCAGAATATTTCACATAACCCTTTTATTTCTATTGAATGTTGATAATGTGTGTATACATGCATTATCATTTCTCACATAGAAATCTACTGTTGACTCCATTTTAAAACCAGTCTATTGAACTTTCAAATGAATTGCTGTCTTTGATGGCATGGTCACAAACACAACTTGCTTTCGTTTCATAAAACGATTGCTAAATTAATGTGCTATAGAAAAGGAATGGAATAACTTGCATTCTAAATTAGCATTTGTTTTATAAAAAAGGGGCCTGGTTTTATGATCATTGTTTATTTTTTTTAAAACTTTTCTATCCAAACATTTGACAGACTGTATTTTTTGCATTGTAGGGTTCCCCTGGCCCAATTGGACCACCTGGGCCCCAAGGTATTCAAGGATTCCCTGGTATGGAAGGTCTGCAAGGACCTAAAGGCCAGAAAGGTGAACATGGACCAGAAGGACCGGAAGGCCCAAAAGGAAATCGGGTAAGTTTCATTTTGTCTAAAAAACATAATAAATACTGTAGATGTCATAAAAAGCAGCCAATATTCCAAGAAAAAAATAAAGCTTGGTATAATTTAGCAAGAAATGTTTGGTATCAAGTGTATCAGACACAAAACAGAAAGGAGATACTATGAGATTAAATAAATTTAGAGTCCTGCTATGAACATCACCTCTTTTTATTAAAAGTCTGTTTTAATGCTACTGATGAGAGGTTACTCCTTGGAATGTACATATAGCATACCTAAATTTTCCATATTTATTAAACATTGGTAA
>JAULBM010351591.1:0-12131 GCA_032357055.1 Geukensia granosissima | reverse complement strand
GCTTTAGTTTTCAGTGTAGTGTTGTATGTTCTATGTTTGTCTTTCGTTTCATTTTGTTGGCCATGGTCTTGTCTGCCTTCCGATTAAATGATTTCGGTCTGCCCCTTTGGTATCTTCGAATTCCTTTTTTCCGCTTTGTTATCATTGGTCTGCAGATGCAACCACACTTTAAATTATATTTTATATTTATGATAGAATAAATTTCACCATATTGACCATGAAAGTTATGATGGAGGCAGGAAGATCTGAAGACACCAATTCCGGTGTTTAAAAGTTAGGACGTGCAAATGTGATATATCCTCTATTGAGAGAGCTGCGAGAACACGGCTTATATCACTGAGGTACCATAAGATAGCCTTAAAATTTCTTAATCCACTGATAACTCCAAGAACAACAACCCAAATTCTTGTACAAAATGGTTTGAGTTTCGTGCTAAGAACGGACGGGATGATGAAAGTTCCACGGCAAACTTTCCTGCGACATTAATATGCATCGTTTTATAAATGTTTCTTTAGTCTAAAATAACATTAGTGCTATATATAATATATAAATAAACATTATAATTTTCATATAGTTTTTGTCTTTGACTACATTATATTAAAATCAAGACACGTACAAAATCACTTCATCTACCTGTCCAAATTTTTTGTCTAGTTCTCTGTTCTTAAAATAAACCCTCAATTAACACATAAAATTTCCAAAAGTAGGAATGGAAGGAATGAACCGCTATAAAGCATGTTTTGTTCTTTCAAATAGTTACCATTGCCATGACATCAATAAATAATCAAGCAGTTATATAAAGGTTCATTTCTGTGCAAACCAAAGACAATTGTGTAGTTTTTACACGTGTTACTTTTTAAAAGACATTTATGGCCAAGACAAAGCTGCAGTAATTCGATACCTAAATGTGATTTTAATTTTGATAGTATTGCAACCGATTTGTTTTATCAAAATGACCATAATTTTTGTGGAAACTGTAAGTAGTTTCAGTCAATCAGGGATAGAAAAACTCAGTGTTCGGTTCTAGAAACATATCTGGCGGCACATTGACAATTAAACAAAAATTTAAGATAACAAAGGGGCAAACAGAAATCGTTGAGTCAGAGGACAGAAAAGACCATGGCATTCAAAATGAAACAAAGTCAAATATAGTAAAAACAACATTACTCTTTAAACAACTTAAGCTTGAGTTACACGAGCCTTTGAAAAAGCGATCTAAGGGCTCTAGAAAGTTATGCAACAAATGCACCAATAATGTCACCCGTCGTGTAACCGCACACATACCTTATAAAAAGGAAAGGTTGCCGCAAGGTTGCATCAAGGTCAGCAACAATAGGAAGATTGCAGAACAATATTATTATACGTTGCAGAGGGTTGCAGCAATTTTATTTTACAATATTTTCTATTTATTAAATGTGCAGCAAGTTTGCAGGAACTTCTCAGGTTGGAGCTAGCTGCAATGTTCGACAGCTGGCTAATTATGATAAACACAAAATATTTTAGACAATAACTATCGATGTCATTAGAGAGGCTTGGCTCATTTTACATTCAAATGTATCAAATGAAAACAAAGACATACTTGAAATTGGAATTTAAAACACTGATTCCATTATGTATTAAAAGTACATTCATGTGACCTCTTACATTCAGATCAACATTGACATATAGCAAGTAACTTTTTATAATACAAAATACAAATCCTGTAATCATAATACAATCATGTACGCTATATATGGCTTATAAACTATTTGTATACAAGATTTTGAAACATGCTAAGTAATAACATAATACATGTTGTATTTTCTTGATCTTTATAAACTGTAATATAAAGAGACCAGTTCTTCTTTAAATTTCTAAGAAAAAGATGAGCAAGAAAACAACTAGTTATAAGTTTTAAGAAGACTTACATTAAAATGAGAAATTACAAAATATATTCAATAAAAATTTGTTATCTCAAACCTCGATCATGATCACCCTGGTTTTTGTAGAGTTCGTGTTACTCAAGCTTTAGTTTTCAGTGTAGTCTCGTGTTTCATGTTTGTCTTTCGTTTTAGTTTGAAGGCCATGGTCTTGTCTGTCTTTTGTCTTAACGATTTTTGTCTGCCCCTTTTGGTATCTTTGATTTCCTTTTATATTTGATAAATGATGTGTTTTTTAGACAAAACAGAATTAACATCAATTTAAGCCTGGGGGTTTTATGTTATTGCTCTTTTCGTAAATAACTGCCTGAGTTTAATAATTAATGTTTTTCAAATTATGAATATAAAAGAGGAAAATGTTGCATGATTCTCCATAAGACAGTCATCCACCAAATGACAGTCGAATTTAAACAGTTCCTATTACGGCCTTCAATAAGGACCCGGTGTCATACGATATTTTGACCTCCGCGATATAGTGACCCCGGGGTCAATATTTCGCTGCGAAATTATGACCCCCTTATGATATTCTAACCCCCCTGTATGATATATTGACCCCCCTGAAACAAATGATAAGGGGTTAATTTATCAAAATCTTATGAAATTTGTAACCCCATCTAGAAAATACAGGTTATAAGAAACAATTGTGAAGGCGAGAGAATATATATTTGCGTGTCATTCTTATTAAATAGAGAAAGTAAGGGAAAGGCTGTTATAGTCTGTAGACTAGGATAACCCACCATTCATCCCCACATCTCTATGGGACCAACTTTTTTGGTCGCCTAATGCATCACATTAATGAAAAATGTTAACATAAAAAAATTTTGGAACAATTTGTGATTAGTTTGGCCTTTTCATAGCCTTATGGTAATTTTTTGACGATTTTAGAGATTAGCCATTCTTAATATTGAAATTGAAATGCAGATATAAATATGTCCCTGTACATTAAAGTAGACATGTAGTGTATCATTAGAAAGCATTTATACTTCCTTTTCAGAACATGTTTACTTAATAATTTTAGCTAAAATAAAAAAGTAATGGCAAAAATAAGTCCCTACCCCAACAGATATTTGTAAAAAAAATCCAAGTTTCAAGTCTGTCAACTATCATTTTTTGCCTATGTGAGTTTTTATCCTGATTTTTAGATGGATTTTTATATATTTACTAAGTTTGATGTGTTTTATTGTTTAATATTGTTTCTTTTGCCTGATATTATGTTCAAATGACCCAAAACCTCCATTTTGAAAATTGCTGAATTTTCCTATTTTTCTTAATATTTTTAATACGCTTGACATTAGATCATATCCCTCATTTTTTTCTATTAGAGTTCTTATATGGCAATAATCTGATGTTAATTAAATAAAGGCATAAACAAGTTATTGAATAAGCCCAATATGTCACTCATAAAGGGATTTTGACTGGTTATTTTCGATTAATAATAAACCCACCCTTAATTTATTGAAATAAGAGACCAATCGACAACCCAAGAGTGAAATGAAGTTTTAAATAATGTAAATTACTTTTCAACTAACATTTAAAGCATAAGTGATCATGTTAACACCATTCTTTTCCAAATATTGCCTTAATCTGTAAAAAATGGGTGATTAACAGATTTCAGAATTCTGTAAATAACAGTTGCAGCAGTTTTTATAAAGATTTAGAGGTTTCTGCTGATAAAAATAATACTTTTTATTATAAGTATAAATTTTATAAGATATATTTAAGTCCAATATGTCATTTAAAAAGTGATTTTGATATCCATGGTCAAGCTTTCAGCAATATCTTCATAATAAGGAAAATCATCCACACCCTGTTTTCAAAGAGTTATTAAGCTCCACAGTAAAAAACATACTTTGATCACGTTTTGAATCGAATTCAAAGGTCTGAAAAAACGCAAAATTTAAAAAGGCCTCCATTTACTTAAGGGTACCCAACCCTATGTGACTAAATCTATTCTTACCCCTTCCTTTAGCCCAACCTTAACCATAACTCCAATCCTAACCAATCTCTTAACCCTAACTCCTGACCCTAACCAAATTTAACCCATATTCTAACCCTAACCAAAACAATATCCAAATCCTTAAATAAAATAAAATAAATCTCGCATTATCGTCACCATATGAACTTTCGCAATAAAGGATGCAGACAATAATTTCTGAATAAACAGTAGTATATTTTGCTCCCTTAGATAAAATGCCTAACTCCACAGTGAAGAAGATACCTTGATCATTCAAAGTTTTTACAACAAAGTAAGACAAAAATATCTTTATAAATGTCGATACCTCTGCTGGTGGAACACTGGTCCCCGAGGGTATTCACTAAACCAGTTGTTAGACTTGTTTGACATGAAATTTATCTAACAATGTTTTACAGAAATTTGCTGCATTTGCTAAAATTCTGAAACACTGAAGATACGGAAAGGCCTTGAAAAGCAATGCACTTAGGAGTGGTCCCTGCCTTCGGATTTATCCCCCGAACAATAAGTGAAAAGCTTAGCTCTAGGATAAAAAGGATATTTCGATGATACCTTCAAATGAATTTAAAGGTTTTACAACAAAACCAGACAACAAAAATTTTCTTGAAATTTTGACCTCCCTAACTTATGATATTTTGACCCCCATCCCTGCAAACTCAAAAAACCTAGGACATATAACCTTTATTATGATTGAATAAATTATCTTAATTCTATTCAAAAAGCAATTAGATTTTAAAGAAAAAATCTTTATGAAATTTTAACCTCCCTATCTTCTGATATTTTGACCCCTCCCAATAAGTGAAAAGCTTAGCTCCAGGATAAAAAGGATATTTTGATCATGCCTTCAAATGAATTTCAAGGTTTTACAACAAAACCAGACAACAAAAATTTTTAGGAAATTTTTACCTCCCTATCTCATGATATTTTGACCCTCTCCCTTTAAGTGAAAAGCTTAGCTCCAGGATAAAAAGGATACTTTGATCATACATTCAAATGAATTCAAAGGTTTTGGCCCCCTTCACCTCAAATATCTAGGATATGTCAACCTCCTATAAAAATTGAATAAATAATCTTAATTCAATTCAAAAAGCAGATAAATTTTAAGGAAAAAATCTTCATGAAAATCTGACCTCCCTTTTTTATGATATTTTGTCCCCCACCCATAAGTGAAAAGCTTAGCTGCAGGATAAAAAGGATATTTTGATCATACCTTCAAATAAATTTTTAGGTTTTACAAGACAACCAGACAACAAAAATTTTTATGAAATTTTGACCTCCCTATCTTATGATATTTTGACCCCCTTCCCTGCAAACTAAAAAACCTAGGACATATAACCTTTATTATAATTGAATAAATAATCTTAATTCTATTCAAAAAGCAATTAGATTTTAAAGAAAAAATTTTATTGAAATTTTAAACTACCAATCGTCTAATATTTTGACCTTCCCCTCCCCAAGTAAAAAACTTAGCTCCAGGATAAAAGGGATATTTTGATAATGTTTTCAGTTGCATTAAAAGGTTTTAAAACAATTCAACAAAATAAAATCTTTATGAAATTTTTACCTCCCTATCTTATGATATTTTGACCCCCACCCCTGCAACCTAAAAAAAAACCTGGGATTTATATAATAACCTTTTATTATAATTGAATAAATAATCGCAAATGAATTCAAATTGCAAATTGATTTTTAAGAAAGTAAAATCTCAATGAAATTCTGAACCCCCAATTTATGATATATTAACCTCCCCTTTTTACATGTCATATTCAGAACTTGATAGGGGGTCAATATTTCATAAGGGAGGTCGAAATATCATTACCCCCGGGGTCAAAATATCATATGATATATTTATCCCGGGGTAAATTTTTTAAGGGGAAGTCAGAATACCATACGACACCGGAAACATCCACGTCACCTGGGACAGTGGTGTGACAAACAGCATGAAAAAAAACCACGATAAAAATCGGTTCAAATGGATTTTACATTTGAGATCCATACTGAAACCAATAACAAATAACATTAGAAATATTATCTGATATAGAAAAAAGATCAACATCGGAAGAATACTCGTAGTTGCTGTCTGCTAGGTCAAAACCCAAAGGCAACCAGTCAGAAAACTAAGATTTCCTTTACGACGGTGTCAAATTTGATTCAGTGTTTAGATATCACGTGATTTTGCAAATGCCAATATAAGAATATAAAGATAAGAAGTAGAAAATGTTATAACAAATGTAAACTGTTTGCGTCGTGTAAAATTCTTGCTCATGTCTTATGTTGATATCTTTCAGCTATTCGATTTTCATCAAGGTCTGACGTAAAGCCCCCCAATAACTCACTTCTGATTCCTTCTGTCTCTTGGTATTATCTTGGCATATCTAGAAGTATTCACAACAGACAAATATTTTTATTTCTTTTTTGGTAAATAAATTCACAGAAATTTAGGTTAAATCTAGGTTTTGCTTTAGATCTGAATAATTTATTGACGTCACGCTACGCATTTAGAGTTGATCATTAAAAATGAAATTTTAATAAACATCGACATACAATAGATGATCATAACGAACAAAGCACAATGCATGAGAACAATAAAACAAACAAAACATAAGTATACATTTGAACATCTGAATATCAACCTGTTCATATGAAAATGTCAATGTCAACTTTTCAGCTTCTGATGAAAATTAAAATCTAGATGGCTTCAGGTGGCCTTCGGCAAAAGTGAAATCCAACTGCTCGTGACGATCTCTAACTATCCCCGATTAAATAAAAATTGAACGGGTTCAATTACAAACCAAATATCAGAATGTTAAAAATACTAATACATATATCAATTAAACACAAAACAAATCCAGACAAAACACATGGAGTGCAATCTATCTGATATATACCCATATTTTTCATTTTTATAATTACAAAATTTTTCAATAAAGAAATTATGGAGAATTATATAGTTTAATGTCATGTGCATATGTTTAAAACTTAAATGATTTTAGAAAACTAGACAAAAGTAGACGTTAAACGGGACAAATTTTGAGAAATCAATGTTTTAGAACATGATAGCTATTCCAACTATTTATACAGAACCATTTTACTACATTGCTAGTCTAGTTTCTTAGCGACTCTTGTGGCAACATGTAACGCTGATATTGAATGTTAGTGTCAGTGTTTTTCATCCTTAAACGATTTTTTTCACACCTGTATAGTTGAAAAACAAAGAATAAAACAGGAGAGGTCTGCGTCATTTTTCATCCACAGCAACACAGCTGGAAACAACTGGTTTATTCCGGTGAATTTACTACCAGGTATCCTGGAATGAAATAAACAGTTTTCCAGTTTGGACTGGTTTTCTTATTTATCATCTAAACACTAGTAGACAAGGACTTAAAGTAAACAGTAAACTGCTAAAAACGGTAATTGCATTTTTTGTTTCTTTATGTTTTGTTAATGTAAATGATGCTTATAACTATTCATTGCATTATAAAAAAATGCGAAAAAATATAAGGCAACCGATTACCATATCAATTCATTTGCACCATTTTCTTTTTATTCTTATATAAATTAAATTTTTTTTGATATTTTGAGATTTTGAAACCTTTTGTAGTATTTAATAAAATTAATGTAAGTATGCAAAATGTTTGTATTGTTTTGTTCACAGTTATTTACAAAGGGCATCTGTCCAAGATAGCTACTTTCTAATTATTTTTAGATCCTTGTTGACATGGAAAAGAAGAATAAAATAGACCCTGTAATTTTTTCCGTGGAGAATGTAAGATCAACAGGAAATCAACAGTTTCGCCCTACAGTGGCCAATGCCAATTCCAATTTCTCACTATCAGCAAGTGATTTAAATGAAACCAACCAGGAAATTATTGAAAGCAACACAGGCATGCACTCATGTAGAAAGCACTTTTCAGGTATATTTATAACCATTATATTTATTTTATTTTTCAAGTAGGAAAAAAGGTTCTAAATATTGTCAAGGGAAAACAGAAGGAAGCATTGTATGAATTTAAAAGAAAAACCATATAATTGGGAGCAAATGTTTTCAGGAGTTGGGTGGGGTGATGGTTTGAGGGCGGACAGTAATCCGTTTGGGAAAGATAGTACTTGTACCCTAGGAGATAGTATTGTTCACTTAATTACAGTTGCGAAACTTGCGCATATGTTTCAACCATTGCGTTTACAGAAAAAAAAATTACTTACTTCGAAGACCTGAAATTTGCCTTAGACTGTAAATTATTTCATAATGTATAATTAAAAAAGAAAGAATATATGCAAGAGAAACACGATTCGGATCTTAAATTGTTTTATAACAAACATTCAAAAGTCAAACTGCACCTTCTTCAAACACGCTTTTTATATTAATAGACTTAATAAATTCAGAATAGAATACCCATGCGAGAGACATTAAGTGCATAGTAAAAAGAGACATAACTAACCAAAAAAAGAAATAAAAATACATTTCATGACGTTATGAAAACCAATAAGCCAAATAATATGATAACAATTAGGGAATGTTACAAATCAAAATTATATCTTCCCAACATACATTCCACAAAAAGAATAATAAACAAGAGCATACAACTCATTTATAACTTCATAAAAAGTTAAAAGTTAAGTTTTCTATCGCATAGCACGTGAAAAGGTTTGTTAGTTACCTGTTCAAGGTCGGTAGCTTTCTCCGGGTACACCAGCTTTCGGCTTACCGCTGCGATATTACTGAAATATTGTTGAAAATTGCGTTTAACCCTAAAAAAAAAAAAAATAAAAATAAAAAAAAAACATAAAGTAGCGCACAAAGATTGTTTTCAACTTTCATCTCCGCACTTTTGTTGTAACCGTTATATACGAAATAAACTGAGATATCAACGGAAAATCAAATAGAGAAAAGGGGGGATATGGAGTGACACAAAAATCTCGCATGTACAAGAAAATTCCAAGCAAAGGAACAGCGCTTTGATTGCTTTTCTTCTCAAAGTCACAGTTAGGCCTTCAACACGGAGTAAAGGCCATTTTCCTGCGAGAAAATTATTTTACTTATTTTAACAATTACATAATTCATTAAACAGCAAAAAAAAGTGAATGATTGTAATTGAAATCCACATTTTTGTCTTAAAGGATTAGGTACGTTAAGCCCCATATTTGGCCCAAATTTTAGATTTTGTGACACAACAATAAGTTGTTGAGAAAATGCTGTTTAATAATCGTCTTTTAATAATTCATTAATTTTTCTTGTATACTTTTCGTCATTTCGACAAAATGAAAGGGTATATTTCACTATTTTGACAAGAATTTAACATTTTTGGTAAAAATACTCAATTTTTGGAGGTGTTTTGATCGAAATAGATATGATCGCACAAAAACATCACAAAGATTTTTAACTAAACATTTGTACTTGATATATCTTTAACTAAACATTTGTACTTGATATATCTTTAATTGTGCAAAGTTTGGTTGTGATGTTTTGTGCGATCTGTAGTAATATAGACAAAATAGTATCATATATTGAATCAAATTAATTATTTTCTTAGTATTTTCACATTTAAAACATATTCTATGTGTCATTTAATAATTGTAGAACTAATTAAATTCAAAATTCTGTTGGATTTTCTTTTATAGACATTATTCGATACAAAAAATAATAGATATTATCGAATTTTCATTTTTTAAGCCAAATTCTTGGGTCAAAAATGGGCCTTAACGTCCTTTCAGATTTTCCTGACCATGAAATTCTACTGTTATCTTTACGGTAGGTTATGGAATAAACTTGTTAAGAAAATTTCCATTGTTATTCTACTTCTGGTAGAATATATCGGTATTTACAATAGTACACACAATACTGGTAATTAATTATTTTACCTTAAAAACAAATCCTAGCTTTTCAATCCTTCGTTTTCTATTGCATTAATTATATACACTATGTCTAAGCATTAGTTGTTTGACAGAAAATAAATGATTTTTATAAGTTTGAATAATGCCGTACTTATTGTTATTTTTTTATTTATTGTTTATCATATATTTACAATCACTATTTTTATTGTTTCGAACAATTCGCTATATACACTTAATAGTTATTTAAATCACATCATCAGCTACAAACTGGTTCTCAGTACTTTCAACATCGTAGACTTACCTACGGCATCAGTTGTTTTGATTTCGAAAATCTTGAATTCCTATTGGTTAATACCGCTATGCAAAAACGTATTTTCCGTTTCCGTCAGAAACTGATTATAAATGCACGCTATTCCATAGCCTAGATGGATATTTTGAAGTAAATTGTTGGTTGCTTAACCTCTTTCAACAATTATTAAATACACCAAATTTTTGAAAGTGGGGTGAATGGGACATCACCAAATTATCGGAAGTGGGGCGAGTGGGACATCACCAAATTATCGAAAGTGGGGTGAGTGGGACACAAAGAAGTAAAGGAAATGGACTGCCGACGTAAAATGAAAGGGTTGTACAAGAACATAGAAGTTAGCCTTTGTATGCATATATATAGCAGTATTCTTTTTTTAATTACAAAAAAAAAATGATTAATGCAAGTACGGAATGCGTCATTAATGCATGTACGGAATGAGTATTCTTCGAACACGTCACCCACTAGCCACTTCGGTCCACAACAGGCTTCCTGCATTATAACTTTGTTTATGTTGTAGCTCCCAAAAAGAAGGACTCCTGTCCGCTTCCTGGGTCGAGTCCGGTGAAAGCTGCAGTGCCCAGGATATGTAAAGCAACGAATATCAGTTATGGGTTTTCTATCAAACGAAACATAACACTGACCTACAACATTCCTAGGGATTTTTGTTTGCAATGCTGATTCACGTATGTAAAACGAATGTTTAGGACTCATTAAGACTGATTGATTCCTGCTTCACGGCAATTATTTTTATCATATTAATGATTGATGCTAAATTAACCCTGATTTGTACAAGACCGGATTTTTAACGTGCTAGCATACGAAAGCAACAGTCCGTATAAAGACATGCCACTTTACCCAGACACATTATTATGGCACTAGACCATCTTTGTTCTTGCTTATAAATGCTGCGTACTTGGCGGAGAATAATACTAATTTTATGTCTTTAATTTGACCCAGCCGATGTGGAACCCAAGTCCTTCCACGCTCGAGGCGTAAAACTATAATAACCCAGCCGTTGTGGAACCCAAGTCCTTCCACGCTCGAGGCGTAAAACTATAATAACCCAGCCGATGTGGAACCCAAGACCTTCCACGCTCGAGGCGTAAAACCACTGAATAACATATAATACATAGATACATGTAAAACACATAAAAATGGTATACATTAAAATAAACATGCTTTTATATAACACATATGTTAAACGTATGAATTAAGTAAGCAAAACGTGTGTATTGTAAACTCACAATTACATTTAGCTAGACAAGTGGTGGTTGATTGTTTTTACGTCATACACAGCAAATTAATACTCTAGTCGGACGGTCCATGGTGGAACTGGTGGTATCTTTGTATCTTAGGCGTTGGAAGTTGTCAGGAGCGTGGCTATGTATTTTAAATTCGTCAACTTGAGTGCCGCTGATTCCAGATATGGCGTCGGTTGACTTTCTTTAATTCCCTGGTTAACATTGGTCTACAATGGCCTTTTTTATGGTCACGGTGCTGAACATTGCAGACCGGTTCCGCTATTATTTCATGGCCACGTCTTTCTTTAGGCTGGTCGTCAGTCGGTCACTGCCTCGAGAGCGATGTAAGAAGTTGGTCATTACTTCATCGCTCCACGTTGTACTACAGTCAAAGTTCTCTGATTGACAGCACACGTTGCTGCTTTGAGGACAGCTTGGTGACTCTGTTAGATAGACTAAGGAATAGAATAGGTTTATAACTAGTTTCTGCCGGAAACGGTAAGTAAGTTTTACGCAAAACGGTATCAACCAACAGGAATTCTCGATTTGCGATTTCAAACTGGAGTCCAGAGAAAAATGGACGGTGTTTATTTTTACTGACTCCGTACAACTGTGAGTCTACGATGTTAATGATTTGTTCAGAACCTGTTTGTAGCTGATGACGTGATTAAGAATATAATTATAAATGTTTACTTGTGCAAGATTTATAAATAAACTATAAAATGTAAGCAGAAAACTGTTTTAGCATTAAAAAAATGTATGTCACATCAAAATATATATAACTTAGAAATACTGTGTTGGGATGCCAACACAAAAGTCGCCCAAACCCCGTGTTTGCCAATGGGGTTAATTTAAAA
>JAULBM010351569.1:0-12132 GCA_032357055.1 Geukensia granosissima | reverse complement strand
AAGTATCCATCTGTTTCTTTGCATATTGACATCACATGTCTTTCATTTGTAAGCGAAAAACAAAACGAACATTTCTTGTACAAAGTACACATGTTTTTCACACTGAAATAAATACATTGTACTTTTTCATACCTGTCTCACACATTTGTCTCCATTACATAACGAGTACTATAATGTATTTTAAAAATCATCACTTTAATCATACAAACTTACCAGTAGCTTCAAAGAATATGACAGGACAATAACCTGGAAATTACCTCTCAAATGAACAATTCAACATAATTTGTGACGCCTTCCAGATGAGTGGAAACTCTAAAGTCTAATTTGCAACAGGCAAAGGCAACATGAATTGAGCTCCTAACATGAAAAAAATTCAATCAGAAAAAAAAAAAGAATTAATTTCTGTTCCTATGGTATAGAAAACATAGTAAAAAGTGGTATAATAAGCTGATTTTGATGAAGGAAGGGAAAAGACTCTACTACGTTATGTCAACAACATAACATTTTGTTACGCAGTGAACATGTTTATTATAATGTATTGGACAAAATCCCTTGATTAAGAAGATGTTTATTATATTGTATGAGACAAAATCCCCTAATTAAGAAGCTTCCATTTTACTTGTGTTTTGAAGGGTAAAAGTTTTACTGTTAACTGTATAACATGTCCAGTGTCACTTCTGGCATAATTTTGTCCATTTCTTATATCGTTCTTGAACACTGTAGTATCAATCTCTATGCATTTAAATGTGTCTTTTTTTCGACTCGACTTAGACTTTGCTTTTAAATGAACTCGTATATCAAACCTCATTGTTTTCATTCATCAAATAACATTGGATATAAACAATTCCTAAGCAAAAATCTGAATTAGAAGCTTTGAACATCATAATTTAAAATGACAAACACAAACCAAAAGCACTAAAATAAGCAAGCAAACAGCACAAGATAGAATAAACAAACTACATAAAAATAAGATTTTCCTCAAAGTACACAATAGGGCATGCAGTAAATTTCAAAAACCAAGACAAATAAATGTCTGAAAATACAGAAATTAGTAATTTTATTTTTACTTTGACTGAAATGTTAAGGAATATTATCGTACGTGTTCATACGTTTTGGATATTTATAAAATTTAGTTTTTAATTGATATTTTCAGCATTTATAAAACAACAAAATGGGGAATGATAGAACTAGAAGAATACTTCAAGATTTAACAATAAAATTACAGGAAGGGACAGACTGGGCAACAGAAGTACAGGAAAAATTTGTAAGTTTGTGAAAAAGAGATAAAGGATAAAAATCAAAAAACAGGTAAAGAGAAGATTGAAACATGACAATGTGATTGAATAATCCCACCTTCGATTAACTGGATAGAAGTTTCAACCGTATCTTTACCATACTTGCGAGATCTGAAATCATGTAAAATTTACTTTGCTTTGTGAAAAAAATACAGGTTTACCCATGCTCATAAATATGATGAATTTTTATATGTGCTTTTTAAGAAGAAACCTGTCAGCGGTAGAATTTAAACTAGAACATATAAAGTCCGAGATCCAAACATAGATAAGTTATGTACTCCAGATATATGCGTTGACATTTTAATATATTCTATGATAAATGGTTAAAAATCGAATACCATTTGTGTCGATTTCTATAAATATGTAATTTTAAGAGGAAAAAAATGTCCTAAGGGGAACAAAACAAAGCATTGTTCGCATAAGTGCATTAAAACAACCCCAGATATGAAAAATTCTTTATTCATAATGTTGTGTTTTCAGTTTCAATGGATCTTTACATTTCTATTTCGAACTGATGGATAATTGTAAATTCAGTGGATATGTTGTGAATTCTGTATTCATCGAAAAATTAAAGCAACAAAAGTAACTAAAAGTATGATTATAAGCTTTGATTGATTTCCAAAGTTCAAGGGGTCAATTTTTCCATTTTATTCTGTTGTAATTTTCATTTCAGGGAAGAGTTATCATACAAAGCCGCAGAGAAATCAACAGAATAGAGGAAGATGTCAGAACAAATTTAAGCATTGTAAGACTGACAAACGAAACGGCTCATGAGACACTTAACGACGTAAGTATTTAAACCTGCAAATAAAACCAATAAAGGTTATTTTGCATCTAACTGCTCTTTTACCATATATGTCGAGGGAAATAATAATATTATCTGACTTCCTTCTTAGGATAGAAGGGAAATAATTAGATAAAGGGAGATTTATCTCCCATATCCAGTACAGTAACAGCAGAATATTTACGACGAACTGTCTCTCATTATAAAATGAAAAATAATGTGGATATCAGTTTTATGTCTCCACAAGGCAGGACATAACTAGTTTTTTTTATATGTAAACAGAACTTTCGTCCTCTTCATGACAGTGAAATATTTAACAGCCATTGTATTATTAGAAATTGAATATATTTTTGACAGCTTGAAAATACGCTTCCAAATATCTTTCATCAAGACTACAAAGTGATACAAAAATTTAATGTATACATAATGATTTCGAATGTTATACACGTTTTGATGGAGATAAAAAGAAAAGAGAATAACTAAAAATAGCTGAGTTGAAATGTAGCGGTTACAGCGTCTACAATTATGATTAAAATGACGCAAGTTTTGATATATTATCAAAGATATGAAAAGGTTATTTTATATTTTACTCTTCTGTTGCAGTTGCATTCGTTTTATAAAATATCACAAAACTATATAAAGAAAGTTATAAAGGCTATTAGGAAAGTAGAGAACGGAGATGAACGACGATTTCTGGCTGAAGAGACGATGTTAAATCAATTGGGACCAAAAGTAGAATCTATTAAGCATGAACTGCACATTGCTTTGTCGAAACCTATGGGACCTGAGCATTTTTACAAAAATTTTCATATTGAAACGTCAGAAGAGAGGACGCATAATGACAGGGTGGAAACTTCTAGCGATGAAAATTCATCAGGTGCAAGTAGAGATGCCAGTGAGTCAGAAAACGAAAGTGAAGAAGACGACGACCATCAGTTACAAGACAGATATGAACGTCGACGAAGAGATTTTAGAGAGCTTTACAAAACATATTTTATTTTATATACTGAAAGGGAAAATTATATTTTGCTGAAGGATATATATAATAGGACTAACTAAAAATTCAGATACCACTCAAAGGTGTAGAAATGTGATCTGTGGTTTGATACAAATCCTTCTGATATAAAAACTCTATTTGTTACAGTGAACGAAAACAGTCTTGTATTATCTCTGTTCAAGAGTGGTTAATCTGGGTTAAGGGAGATAACTCTTCAAATAAGTAATATGTATATAATATTCCTCTTTAAGCATGCACATGAAATGGATCAAAAATTATCTGTGTTAAAAGATGCTTACATAAGATTTATAAAATGATTGACTCAAACATACCAAAAATTTATAAGAGTTATCTCCCATTACTAAGTTCCATTCCCTTAATGAATTCAGTATTTTTGTTGTTTCGTGTATTTATTGTAGTATGAATGCAATTAAGTATTGAAAATTATGGTTGTTAATATTTTGTTTAATTTGTATTTTTTAATAATTTTTTTTTATTATGAGAACTGCAGTTTTGAATTCGATCAGTGAAGAAAAGATAAATTTTACAATAATCCCTAAAATTGGTTAGGAGTAGATGCGGTTATCCATTTATTCATTGTGTGCAAAAATATAATTAAGTTGTTAGTGTTCAATTTCAAGATTCAATGATTTATTAATAACTGATGGTTCTGATTAAGCAAACGACGAAATAATATCGGACAAAGCAAACAATTAAGATAAAATACCCAAAAGCATTACATAAACATAAAGTTAAAATTTAAGATATTTTGATAGATTTAATATCATATGACAAATATTTATGCGTAATGTCAGAAAAAATTCTATGCTGGGCATTTACAAAATTTGTCCAATAATTTAACTCTTTAGTATAAAAATAGTTCGAAGATACCAAAGGGGCAGACAGAAATCGTTAATTCAGAAGACAGACCATGGCCAACAAAATGAAATGAAAGATGAACAAAGAAAAAACAACACTTCACTGAAATCTAAAGCTGATGTAACACAAAAACTGATTAATAATATGACAACGTATATAAGCAGTGAGTATTTGAATTCTGAATCTCAAGTTTCTTATATAGATAAGGCACATGAATTATAGCACTTTGCGATGTTAAATTGCTTTTGCTTAGATTTTATTCTCTTGAGAGTTATGATCCATGAAAGAAAAGTATAGAAAAAAAGTATGAATAAAAATAACAGAATTACGAAATTATAGAGGAGACCGCAGAATATAGAAATAAACAGCAATCAAAAGTTTCAAATTTGAAGGTCTTCAAAAGGCCTTCAACAAAGGTGGAATCCTGCTTCTTGTGGCGAGCAAAAAATCGCGCTGATTAAATTGCAGGTGTCCTTCAATTGGCCAAAAACCAAAATTTAATAACATATAACAAAATGAAATTATTTTAAAAATCCAATGTCCTTAAATAACCAAGGCTTCAGACTGGATTAAGGCACATGTATTATAACATTGAGTTAAACTAGTTTAGTTAGATCCAGGCTCTTCCTTTTGTTCGTTGCTAAAGGAGATTACTTTTACAGTGAAACATACTCTTCCTTTTGTTCGTTACTAAAGGAGACTATAGTTTTATAGTGGAACATAACCGTAAAACTATAGGACGTTTCCCAAATACTACGGTTGAAAAATTTACTGTGAAAAAGAAATGAATTGGCACCACATATAAAAATATACAGGCTTTAGTATTTTCAGTATTATAGTTCAAAGGCAAACTAATCGAGTTTTCCCGAATTTTAGGATGTGTAGCTAGTTTTGATTGATCCTTACCATCCCTCATTTGACGTTTCTATAAGGAAATGATTATATTGTTTTATATTTTCAAAAATTATCTGGTAATAGTTATATATATATATATATATATATATTTACAAATTGCGTAACAACCACACGTATAGCTAATTCGAATTTACGGTCAGGGATACAGGGATTCCCAAGTAAATGTGTACTTCCTAAAACAATTGATGATACTTGATGGCTTTCTAAATCCTATTTAGAATGTCAATCACAAATCAATTTCACAGTTAATCAGTTGTTTTCATCAGGCCATTTAATTTTGTTTAGAAATACAATTTAGAATTTCCGGAGAATTATTTATTTCAAGTATAGATATCCAATTTGAAAACACAAATGAGGTTAATCAGTACATTTAACGAAAAATCTAACCTTAATGTATATGTAATTACAAAGTGAGAAATATGTCATGGGGGGACTAAAAAAAACAAAACAAAGAAAAAGAAAATAAAGTGAAAACGGGACTTTCAGCAAGTCTATGTTTATATAAAAAATTGCCACTAGGCATTTAACATTACAGAAAAGTAAAAATACAAATAAATTAAAATGTACAGGTATAAGGTTGTGTTATTGAACAGAAAAAAAATAAAAACGAGGCCTTTTGGGGTATTTAAATAGACCGTCCAGTTTCCATGCCAGCAGGTAGAACCCATTCTTCGGATGGGCTGGATGTATAAATACAACAACCCCTTCCCACAGGATGTACAGAGGAAAAACGAAACACAGGTATCCATAGGCACTGATCCTCCAAAACAGGGCGCCACAGGTTATTGAGGAGATTGATTTACTATTTGTTCGCTTGATCCGGTCCTGGTTACGACTAGAAAATTACCATCAGGATGTTAAGCAACAATCAAACAATCAATCAATCAACAAAGAACAAAAGTCCACACCGTTAAGCGAGTCTCAAATAATTGACGATTTACTGTAATTGTTTTATTCGTCACAACACATATGAATCAAAAATGGACAAACTGAACAAAATAAACCACTGGGTCGATGCCTCTACTGGTGGATCTTAGGTCCCCGAGGGTATTCACCAGCACATTTGTCAGACTTGTCAGACAAGAAATTTATCAAACAATGTTTTATATTTTTTCCAGAAATATTCTTCATTGCAATAATTCTAAAGCACTGAAAATACTGGAAGGATTCGAAAAGTATTGCATTTAGTAGGTGTTCTTGTCGGCTTGGGCTTCCCTTTTTGTTTTATATACCCATCAGCATTCTCCCCTTCTTAAAGGTTGTGCCAGGAAAAGAATAGGCACTAGGTATCCCCGTCCTTGAGGCACTAGTCCTCTAAAAGGGGCGTCTCTGATTGTGGGGGGTGTATAAATTCACAATCCGTCCAGAGGGAGACGTTAAATACACCCCGTGTTAAGGAAATGCCACGTCCTAAGCACGCTAAAGACTCCTTGTATAACAGCTCTGTTTGGATGGTCCGAAGGCGGCCAGTTACAAGGCTAAATTTTCTGCCCCTATCCAATCCGCAATTTTTCCAGTGGCAGTATAAAAGTCCCTCCCTTACCGGTCCTTTAGTTACAGTCTTCATATTGATTTAATGTTTGCCAACTTGTTTCCGTCCTGAATATGCATGAAATATTTGCCATATTAAACAACAATCAATCAATCAATCAATCAAACCCATCAGCATTTTCACTGCAATGCAATCTATTAAAACCAAGTAAACAAATAAAATACAAAAACTTACAGCAAGTCTATATTGAGTGATTAGGTACTAAACGTTGGTTCATATAAGACCTTTTTGTTTAGGAGATGCTTTTACAGCTTGCCGTAGGGTGTGGATATTTAAAGGCTTAGGGCAAGGGCAACCTGTAGATGTTTCTAATGGACCGATTCAGAAATTCAACTTCCGTCCTCGTAAAATGCAATCTCAGCGACCTCGTAAATGACGTCTTGTCCAATGAAATTCAACCAGAACAATGACGTTACCAGAATTCCATTGCATTTCTGAAATGGTCAATTTTACACGTTTTGGACATACATTGACAATCATACCACATCAATTTCTATAAAGATTTTACAAATGACAGCTCTCATGTTCATATTTTAAACGGTAGAAATAAAACGATTTTTATTTACTCAAGCCCGAGGGTAAATAAATAATATCAAATACTATATGTGAACCATATATCCGTGTTTAGGTAATGTAATAAAGAATCTTTTGATATTTTGTCATTTCCTTGTGCACGGACTTCATTTCATGCATCTTTAATGGATTATTTGGTCTAGCGAAAGAATATTGAGAAATACTATTTCCAGTTTGATTAAAGAAAGCAAATTTAAGTCTACGATCTTCAATGCATCATGTAACAACCTCAGACAATGCAGTAGGGACTTTAAGGGGTCAAAATCGGCCCATCTTCAAAACCAAAAAATATGTCAATTACTTTCACTCTACCTTTGGACATAAAAACGAAGTACCAATAAATGTTCAACACTTGAACTGATTTATTTTACAAATTTTAGCCATTATCTTCCATACTCCTTTGTCAGTCTTCTTCTGTTTCTGGACCAAACGGATTTCTTTCACCAAAGAGTGTTCTTAACCAATTTACCAATGTTTGGGAGATTTGCTGTTCGAATACAGTAAAACTTCCATACGTTTTGCGCTTTTATATGACCTCTCAAGTCAACAGCAATATTTCTGCAGTGGAAGTTATTATATATATATATATTTAAGTAACTTGAATAATTTCTAAAGCGCGTATAGTATATACATAAAAAACTCATAATTTCTTAAAAGCCCACATGCGAACTTTTCTAAAGCAGATGCATCATGGGAACATAAAACAATTAATATCGAAAATTTTCATTCGCACATTTTGTTATCAATTTGAACTTTATCGACCATTTCCGTCATAAAATCTGGTTATGTTTATAAGGACGAAAATATCCGAGCATGTTCCGATTTATTTTGCTATAAGGATTTCGAAGATACCAAAGGGGCAGACAAAAATCGTTAAGTCATAAGACAGACAGGAAAATTGCCAACAAAATGAAACGAAAGACAAACATAGAACACACAACACTTCACTGAAAACTGAAGCTGGAGTAACACAAACCCTACAAGAACCAGGGTGAGTTCAGGTGTTCCGGAAGTGTAAGCAACTCTGCTTCACTAGTGGCTCGATAATATACTGAATGCAAAACCTGCAAGCTATCACGGCTATACTATAGTAACTTCTTGAACTACGATCCAATCAATGACAAACAATATTTTATACCGTATAGCGGGTTATTTTCGCGGGGTGCTAAATTCAGCGTATTTTAGCGGTCTCTAGAGAATCGCTAAAATAAATTCCGGTTTATTTTCTTCTGAAGTCAAGTACAATTCACTGCGTTATTTCGGTTTTCAACCATCAGAAGGTAAGATCTGGATAATGTGTGTGTGTGAGTGTGTTATTTTTGAAATTTAACTTTAAATTGTTTGTGAACTGAGTGGCATGTGCAAGTAATTTGTATAAATAAAGATGTTTTTTTATTATTTGTATTTTTAAAATACAAAGAATGAACTCGTCAACAAACAAGAATCATGGTCGAAACTCTTATAACAACATCACTATCTTTATGCAGATATAATTTTTTTTTCATTTTGCAATCCGCCAAAATAAAAACCGTTAAATTTTTTGCTATAACTTTTCACCTCGAAATCGCAAATATTACACCCGCGAAAATAACCCGCTGTACGGTATAGAGATTGAGTATTCTGACACGCTGTCCTGATTAGTCCTGTCTGTTTTATTAAGTTTTGCATGTTTATCAAGCTGATTTTAGTCTTAGACATTGCCTTAGTAAATATGGGTATGATTGTCCATGAAACAGCTATTCAACATGTGTAAATTATAAACCTCTAGAGGTTGCCCTGGTGCCTTCAATAATGGTCATAAATCCACACACATCAAAACTTTATTAATCAAAAGGTATGTGATATGAAACCTTTGAGATTTTATGTCTTATAGATTTGTCTTGGATTCTTGAAATATCAATTTCTAAAATTTTCGACACAGAGAATTGTAGCCATAATTTATAATATTTGGCAGTTTGTCTTGAAGCATATCGAACCACGATTTCCATACGGGGATGTTCATTGCTGCCACATTAAATTTTATAAAATGTTACATCTTTCAAGAGTTGTCTCCCTTTTCTGTCATCTCGTATTAGTAAAAAGACTTTTACTTAAATTGATGATTTTTTTAAATTCGGAGATTAAATTTTAAATAAAAAATGAATTAACCTTAATACAAGTGTACCAATTTTGAATAAATATAGTAATTTTTTTTATGCTGAAAGTACATTTGAAGGGGTAACCCTGCATCATTAGCTTTAGAACAAAAACCTAGGTTATCCGATATTCAAACCCATTACTCTGATCCAAACATATCGAAATAGGAAGCCTCATTTGACGAAAAGTACAACTACTAAGTGCTATTCGTGTCGAAGCCTTTCGAATTCAAACAGATGCAGCAATATCTTTTACAACATTGTTTGGTTAATTTAATGTACAAACTTACACGCATAAACCTCTTGAATATTGAAATATTGATCAAAAATTGTATAGTCAATACACTAAATGTTGAACTGTGCAAACGTAGTGTCACACGTGTTGCAACGTCTCATTCAATTGATATGATAAAATAATAGAAAAAGACAGAGATTTGTCAATATTCCGATGAACTAAACAATATATATAAAAATCATAATTTTGGGGCTATTGAAAGGGTACAGTTTGACATTTTGATTTTCAACAGCTTGTTAAAAATTTCTAAATAAAAATAAATTAGCTATTAATAAAATTAAATTTAAAGGTGTATTTATGCATTTTTTTTAATGAAAAATTCCGTAAGTGTTGTTATGCAATTTAAAGTTCAGAAGGAATATACACCCTCCATGTGAGATGGTAAATTTATAGTACACGTTACTGCATATATTTATCCTTAAAGAAGGAATAACTGTTTTGAGAAATATAAAAAAATAAAATAAAAAATGGATATCTACACCTCATTTGTTTATTTTATTTTCAATTTCTTGATTGGATTTGTTTCCATGGATTTTTATTCATCTGTTACGAAACTAACACATTTACCACAAAAAGAACTAAGATTAGTTAATGGACTTCGTAGATATATCACAGCAGAAGAAAAAGATGGGAGGCCTGTAAAAGATTCTATAACAAGGTAAGTCATTATTTCAGCTTGCCAGCTTCCACAAACTCCGAAAGATGTAATGACAATTTGTAATCAACTCGATATTTCCGTTTCTAGTAAAAAGAACTTTTATTTTCAAATAGTCAAAGCTCAAAAACATCTGAATCTGCTTTTTTTCTTACTGCTTTTGTCAAAGTTTCCCCTGTGCGTTCCAAATTAACAAATCAAGCCTCCATGAACAATAGCTTTATTTGAAAAGCATTGAATGACATAACTCGAGTAGCATGACAGACAAAAATTTCTATTGGCAGTCAAATTGAAGGATTTAAGCTACGAATTGAAAGCAAGACTCTTGGATCGGTTGCATGGTGCTTTTATCAACAGTGTATATTTGACTAATTTAACATAAATGTGCATTTCCTGTAATATACTAAATTTTTGAAGGTGTTTTTCATCGCCCAAAAACATCACGAGGATATTTAAACCAATCATTTGTACTTGATTGATCTTTAATCAGTGGTGACGTTTTTTCGATTTATATAAAGATCGACAAAATTTTATAAAATGTTCTATCAAATTAAATAATTTCTAGGTATTGTCATATTTAACGCAATTTCTTTATGTCACGAGACCGTTGTAGAATCAATTAAACAACAAATTCTGTTGGATTGTCTTTTTATAAACATTATTCAAAACAAAAATATAAACTAATAGATATTAGCCACTTTTCATTTTAAAGCCAAATTATTGGACCAAAAATGTCCCTTAACGACCCTCGTCCTTTAGTTTTGATGACAAAACTACACATGAAAATTATTAATACAAAATTTTACAGTGGTAAGTTTCAAAATATATTTGTTGCTGCCAGGTTATTGAAGTCAGCAGAACTAGAAGTTAACAATACAACAGAAATTGACAACCCTATAGACGCCTTCCATTTATTGCGACGTTGGGTCGACGACTGGGGAAAGTGTTTTGATGACATATTTTGTCCTGATTGTTCCGCAGAAGGACCAACTGTAGGTAAGACACAAAAACTCTAAATTTTGTCATTTATAGTCTATAAAGGTCAAGTAGAAGCATTGCAAAATATATACAGTCCGACAAAAGTTAAGGCCACCCTATATTTTTTTTAATAAAAATTTTCATTTTACTCCTATGTAAAAAAGGAATTAGAATTAAATTTATACCAAGACACATTTATGCATTAGTGTACATGCTAAACTTTAGGTTGAACTTTAGGTGAATTAGCAAGTCGTATGATTGGTTAATTCTTAAAACAAAAAGGGGTATAATTTTTCAACTTCAGAATGCCGAAAAAAGTTTTATCGAGAAATCAGTTTTTCATATAAGTCATAAGAAAATCAGAACTTTTAAATGAACATATTGGGCAGCTTTATCACACAAATTTAATTTATAACGCGTATAACCACCACGATTTCTCTCAAGTTCCCGTATCCTCCCTCCTCATTCCAAGAACCAGACGACGAAACCGGTCTTGTGGAAATCTCCGCCATTCCCCAACTATTGCGTTGGTCAATTCGGCAATATTGCGACAACATGGAACGCACTGGTTTAATTTCCGACCAATAAAATCCCAAACGTGTTCAATTGGGTTCATGTCCGCGGACATGGCAGGCCACTCGAAGGTATCAACCGCCTCCTGCTGTAAAAATGCGCGTACTAACCGAGCCAGGTGTGGTCTGGCATTATCGTCCATGAAGATGGGTCTGTCGGACAGTCGGTGGTTGTCGAAATGTTGCACCACATGCGCGTCAAGCACGTTATCACGGTAACCATTGCCATATCATTGAGATTACCTTGAAGAACGTGTCTGGGTAACTTACAATTGAAACAAAAGCACCAACATACAGTGAAACCACCCCCACTGTTGTGCCCATGACGTTTTCATCGCGATATGCGGTGTTTCTGTGCCGCAAGACCAGAACACGACCTTCCACAGGACGCAAGAGGAACCAACTCTCGTTGGACCAAAAGGAATTCGAAGATACCAAAGGGGCAGAAAGAAATCCAATGCGACAGAAAGACCAATGAACACGTCTCCAGTGTCGTATATTC
>JAULBM010351558.1:804-12132 GCA_032357055.1 Geukensia granosissima | reverse complement strand
AATTAAGTCAAGGGCATATGACAAATAGCAGACTGACATGTGCTACTAGTAATAAATAACGATATATTATATCGATATAACGATATATTATTTTGAGATAACGAATTATTATTTCGAGATAACGATATATTATATCGATATAACGAAATACTATTTCGAGATAACGATATATTATATTGAAATAACCAAATAATTTATCGTTATGAATATATAAAAATATCGAAATAACGATGTATTTTCTTCGATATAACGATATAATTAAATAGTTATAACGATATAATAAATCGTAATAACGAAATATTATTTCGAGATAACGGTATATTATATCGAAATAACGATATAATTTTATTCTTTGTGTGTCCCGTTAGGGGCTCCGTAAATGGGGTATAACAGTTATTCATCTGTACCAATTTATGCTCAGGCCAAATCCTTTAACACTGAGTTCAACATGTTCACTGGAAACCGTCAAACTTTATTGTAAAACATCTTTCATATTAGGATTTTACTATGCATATGTATTTTTCAACAAAAATGATGCAAAATTAACACAAAATGTTAACACGACTGGATTTTCTTTAAAAAAATGAATTAAAAAAAGTACATGCTTTTCCAAGCTTTATATATGTTTTGCTTTAGACTGGCATGTAAGTTATTTACGAATCAATTCTCGATGTAATTTGTTATTATTTATTTGATAATCAAACATTTTCATTTTTAAAGAAAATTCATTGTTTTAAGGATAATACACACCGTAAAGCAAGCTGTCCAAAAACATAAATGAAAGATATTAAAATGTAATAATTATAGGCAAATCAACTTTACAATGTATAAAGAGTAACTGTTAATCCTAAAAACAAAGACATCCACTGGACTACAGGTTCCAAGTTGACAAAAAGAAATAAATAGACAGACTTTTAATTGGAGCAATAGGTTGGACAATTATGGAACCCTGTCGCTCTCAAACATGATCTGCAACAGTCACCTGCCAATGAGATTGATTCCCCTAACACTGAAACTGTAACTACCATGTTACAACACTCTATCTTTTCAAACAAATAAGTCAAACGTAAAAAATAATGAAATATTAAATAATATCTTGCATAAGTCTTACACAAACCTTATCACTCCTTCATTAAATTGAGATGCGTAAGATGATTAAAAAGAACATCATTTTTCCGTCTATAGTTACTGTATAATCTATTAATCTTAGCATTTTTAATATCATCAGGCAAACTTCAGTAAACAATGGACGATATCAAATTTCCAAGTCGAGGCAAACTTGATCTGACCGCAGCCCAGCCAAAATCAACTCTACCTTTTAAAGAGCTTCACTCGGATGATCCACCACCATATGAGGAAGCCATCAAGTTTACAGACAAACTGTTTAAAAGTGAACGCCATACATTTACTTGTATGAAAGCTATATTTGGGATAGTTTGTGGGTTGCTGTTTGGGGCGATAATTTTCATATTATTAGTCTTCTGCTTTAGCTTTGGGTATGAGCTAGCTGGTTACATAACTATTGGGTGGACAGTCTTGTCATGTATAGCACTCGCCACCTCTGTCCATGCTCGATGTATTACCTTTTTGATGATACCCAGTCTGTTCACGGGCCGCGGGAGAGCTGCTATCTTGGCCATTATTTTTGCACTTCTACTGTCTCGGCCAATAAAAAACATTGCAGAAAATACATCTGAAGTATCACGCAGCATGGCATGCAGCACAGAACTTTTCCATAACCAGTCAATTTCCCTACAACAACAGCTCCAAGTTCCCATAGAGAAGGTCAAGGCAGCTCTTGGTGACCAAGTAAACGATATTAAAAACATTGGAAGGGCTATCGAATCTGCAGTGGAACCATTATATAAAGCCATTGTTGCTATTAAGAATGGGGTAAAATTAGTCAGTGGTGCTCTGGATACAGCTTCACAAGTAAGTTCTATTACTAGCCAGTACAGGTTTGATTTGCTTGGGATTTTTTACTAATTGCTGCCACTATTAGAAATACTAGAACTCTGTAACGTAACTTATTTGGTGAAAAGTAACACTCAAGTGCCGAGGGAGAATCACTGACCTCCAGAGGGTAACTTAAATCCTTCTTTCATGAATCAAGTGTGTGTATTTTGTTAAAATTTAAACTGAAACAAAAGATCTTAAGATGATATATGATTAACCAGCCAACTGCTGACCTTAAATTCAAGAGGAAATCTTCACTCTATTCATTAATTGAAGTTTCAATATATTATGAATAATCTAGTAAAACTACCAGAAGAGATCTTGACGCTTGACATTTTTTTCCATCTGTATAAGTATCATTCATATTTTGTAAGCCAAACTCAAAATTACAGTACAGAAAAACAGCTTTTTGGAAACAAAATTTCAAAAAAAAAGAATTAAGAAAGGGGCCATGAATAGAAAAATTCCATTTCTGACAACAGTGGTCTTAATCTTGACTTCTTCATTTCTCCCACTCTTATCATCAGACTATATAATTTCACTTCAATCCAAATACAGACTCATATTACTGAGGCTGTATTGCTCATCTGACATTAAATTGGTAAGCCTGCCCAAGATTGTTGTTAAACTTTATAAAAGACCTTAATATGGTACCATTTTGCAAAGCAGTTTAAGAGAAGAAAATATTTTATGTTTCAGCCAATCAGAAACAAGGATCATCTATTGCGGCCATGTTTCTTGTCCTATCCATGTTCCATGCTTCTTTAAAATATTGTTCCATTCGGTCAAGCGGTTTCAGAGAAGAAAATTTTCTTTATGTTTCTGCCAATCAGAAACAAGAATCGTCAATGGCAACTATGTTTTGTCCGATAGAGATAAAATTAGCAAACTTTGTATAGGACATTCCATTAATGACCCGTGCCAAGTTGAGTTCAAGCTTGGCAAAGCGGTTTCAGAGGAGAACATTATAATTTGAAAGACAAAGGACGACGACGGAGACCAAGTGATGAAAAAATCTCACATGGCCTTCGGCCAGGTAATCTTAACGGACAATTACGTTACATATTGGATTATGATGAGAGAAATTTGAATTTTTGAACACTTGACCTAAAAATTAATAAGGTTTCCTTATGATCCCCCATTTTTATACCTCGGCAAGTTCCATTCAAATTTGGCAAGTAAAACTCAAGATTTGTCAAAATATCAAATTTAAAATGACGAAATGACAGAAAGCCAAATTTTACAGCTCATCGTTTGTGCAGAGAGTGGTGACAAAATCATGCTCTATAGGTAACAGTGAAATTAACAGCTAATCCTGAATGATAAGCTACACTACCTAGCCACCATCGTCGCCTTCACAATCAACATCTTTGAAACGTTTTAAAGACGGTAGCGTTCAGGCTATTGAATCGGGAGTCAGCTATGTTTCATTACTTAAAACGGAATGGGTTAAGTGAAGTAAGTTCCACTTTTTAATTATGATAAACAGTGAACGAATAACCTTAACACAAACATATTTCCAACTTCAGGAATGTGACCGAGTTCTAGGAGGTGTGTACTCCAGCTGTATAAATGACATCACAACAGCCTATCAAAAATGTAGAGACACTCTCAATGATGTCAAGAAGTATGTACTTTTTTAATCAATATACAAATTTATCAATGTTGATGTTGATTTTAATTAAATGGTGGCGTAAAATAATAACAAATTTACATAAGTTCCAGGCTCGGCACACTATAGTAAACAGTTTTGTTTTGTTCTCGTTGTATATGAGAATAGTCTCGCACAAAATATTTGATAAAGAACTAATGGAAGATAATAGTCCAATTATGTTACAGAAAACAAAACTGTGAAACAGTTAACAATCGTTAGAAGAATTATATTCTGAATAGACTGGATGTGAAATTAGTGCTTAAATTGTTAGGGAACCACAAAATTCTTTCACTTTGCTGAATTTGATACTACAAACTCAAGAAATTACAAACATGTGATACTTTTCCAAACAAAAAAATTGGAAATCCACAAATTAACTTACTTTTACAGTAACGCTTTGGTCTGAACAGATTTTCAGACCTAAAAAAATTCTTCCGTTTTTTATTAATTTTATTAGCGTTCCCTTGGAGGTCCTATAAGTAGTTCTTTTTTGACAAATTAATTTATGTTTTTCTTTTATTTCTAAAGGTTGTACAACCATACGGTACCTGGGTTATGCAAATTTTATACAATTGCATTGCTGGTAAAAGCATACTGGTATCTGGGTTACACAATTCTATTTTTGGTACAATCATACTGTATCTGGGTTATACAATTCTATTGTTGGTACAATCATACTGTACCTAGAGTAAACACCTTTTATACAATTCTAAAGCAATGCTGTACCTGGATAATAACATTTTAAACATATTTTTAATATTTCAGGTATGTTCCAGGATTTGATGTAACACCCATATGTAAAATTCTTGATGTTGAAGAAGTATGTGTTATCGTCAAACCAGATGTTCTGTGTTCACCTGTAAAATCATTAGACAAAGCTGCCGAACAACTTGCTGAAAAAGCTTTGCAACTGGTAAATGGAATCAACAAATGGTTCCAATTTGATGTCATCAATAAAGCCAATATAGGAAAAGTTTACAATGCTTCAAAAACGGTTAATGAAATAATAGCCGAGGTAGAGTCTGAATTGACTGGTAGGAAGAACACTCTGATTTCTGTTCTTGGATATTTAAATAAACTGTTGCCACTCTCTATTGTATTACTCCTCATACAATCATATTTCTATTTGAAAAACTATTTAGCAAAGGATGAATTTGACAATATCTACATTACGACGCAATTTAAAGACCAAGATGCTGAGAATAAAAGAAATGGAAAGCCAGCTGTACTGCCATTACAGAGTAAAGAAAAGACATTATACATCGACAGCAACTCACCTAAAATGTCACCTCGAGAGAAACGTCAAATTATTATTGGCACTGCCCAAATTCTTTTACACATGTTATTGAGTGCACTGGTCGTATTCCTTAATTACGTTCTGTACTATATTCTGTACCTAGTCAACAAATACGGAAGAGTTAACGTTGAAATTACAGGAGAGAGCCAAATTAATTTAAGAGTGAATGGTGGACAAATGGCAACCTTCATAAACAAATTTATTGAGAACATAAACATTGAAAACACATACGAAGCAAGTTACAATACAACTATTTGTCTCCCTAACCCAAAAGCCCCAGATGTGACCGATATTCCCATACTCTGTGGAGTCTACTTTGCTGCCCTCATTCTTGTTTTAATGCAAGCATATGGGGCGAGATACAATCGTAAAATATGTGCCTTTTACTATCCAGAACAGGAAAATGAGCGCATTATTTTCCTACAGAAAAAGATCTTGCATAATCGAAAAAGCCATGAGATGTTCATGAAGCAGCATGTCAAGTCACTCAGACGGCAAAAACTGGCAGAATAAAAGATGTCAGTTAAACAGATGCTTTCTAAAATTTGCCGTTGTTTTCAGACACCAACAATAGACACCAAGTTCTGCATGAACTGTGGGAAGAATGAAAGTTCAACATGTAAACTGAAGGAGTGTAAGAAAACACAGTGTGGGGGTGTGTATTGTGTTCAATGCTTTACTGACTTTGGAAATACCTGCCCGATTTGCCGCAAATAAAATAATTCAAGATCAAATATGTTATTTGGTTACAATTGTTATGAGGTAACTCTCTTACCAGACACCTCAATCCCATGTTACCTGGATAGAACCGAGTTTATTATTTTATTATCAGATAATGGTTTAGGTTTGGTTTCTGCTGCTAATGAAAAACCGGAAAAGTGTCCAAAATTGTAATCATTTTAATTATATTGATTGATTGATGGATTGGTTGTTGTTAAACGCCACGTCGGCAGTATTTCAGCCATATAGTGGCGGAAACCTTCGTATATCCAACAATAAAACAAACAGTTAAGACCAACATAAATAAATCTTTTCCATTTGTGACTGTGTAGAACCGATTTATAATATCGGATTTATCTACACAGTCAACTAAAATATGGTTAATATTTTGTCTGCATTGGCATGGAATGCATTCAGGAGGCGGCTCATTCTCGAAATTATAAGAGTGAGTCGTCCTGTTGTGGCCAATGCGACATCTGGTCTCTACCACATTTTTCATGCAAATAATAATTTGGGCCAATAACTGGCTGAATATCGTGTAACTTATTATTAATTTGCAAATCCAATTGGGATTGCCACAGTTTGTTAATATATTTTGATATCATGGAATTAAAATCAGTGTATGGAAGTGATAATTTCGTAACTCTTTTAATAAGAGCATTTTTAGCTTCCTCGTCTACGACTGTGTTTCCCCAGATACCAACATGACTCGGTATCCAGAAGAAAACTGTTTCTTTACCTAAGATAACTAGTCTTTTATGAAATTCAAGGATATGTGAAATACACGGGTTCTTAATTTTCTCACTTTCTATTGCCAGTAGAGATTCTAATTATACTAAAAGCAGTAAAATACTGAGATTTCTGGGGGAGTTGACAGAACTTGAAATTAACACAGAAAGTTGCTCTAGGAAGTGATGTTATGTACAACTGAAGTTATCAGTGACATTGCTATTCAAATATCAAACTAAATCACAGCAAAACATTTTTCAGTTTAAAAAGTTACTTAAGGCAATGTAATGATCAATAAACTCTGTTTCGAATTCAAGAAATGTCAATCTAAAACATGTGGCCCAACAACACATAATTCACCTCTGTGCTACGTGCACTCGTGATTTACAGTTTCTTATGGTGACTTGTTGTAGATTGAAGGTATTCACATTCTTAACACAGGCTTTCTATTTTCAATTTTTAATCTTTGAATCTAAAGCCAGCTGATATTTGCTACATTTTTCTAAATATATACAGGCTAGATACTTTTATTAATTTCCAAACTATTCTACATAATAAGACAAAAATAAATATATTTATAACAGATATATGATGATAGGGAGCGGTATTCGCGAAAAAAAAAAATACAGTCGCGGCAAGAAAATATTCCCGGGCCGATTGTTGCAAATTCCCTCACTGTCATGATATATCTGTTAATTACACCGAATACCAATTTTGGCAAATATTCGGAACACTTCCGCTTTTCAGAATTGATTAATCACGTTACGTTTCTTTAGGTGATGAAGCTGAAACCTTCCGAATTAATTTTAAGCGGGATAAAGCTCGCGAGGGGAAAAGGAATATACTTTTTGGCAAATACCAAGGCAGAGGGTAAACAAATGCATATTTTTTTCAGGCATATACACCGGCAGCTGTAAAAATGGTCTATAACTCGTAAAAATATGCATAAAATGCTCTGGCTGAGAATCCAGGATTCTTATATAAGGTGTAATTAATAAACTAAATGATCGATTGATTGATTGTTAATAGATATTATATATAAAATAAAATCAAAGCTCAAATCCATACCCTTATTTTTAATTGCGTTTCAAAAGTACAGTCATGTGTGAAAATGAAACGTTTTCAATAATGTAAATAACTTCTTTATTATAATAGAAAGCATAATATATCATGTTAACAACATTTCTTCTGAATTATGGTCTAAAAGTGTGAAAAATGGGTGATAAGCAGATTTCAGATTTCGTTTAAAAAACACTTTCATTGAGATTTGGAGGTTTCTGATGGTAAATTAATATTCTTAATAACAAATAAAACATAAGTAGATACATATTCATGTCATAATATTCAAATTTAATTTATTAATTCTGATTTTAATTACCAAGGATAATCTTTTCAAGGAAAAATGTTTGTATTTTCGATAGCATGCAGTAATGGAGCATGATTTTAGGACACACGAAGGTCAAAGACCACAAAACGCATTTAGACAACTTTATATCTATGTGTTGTTATAAATTTTAAGTTATTTAAATGTTTTCGCTGCATTATAGTGGTTTGTGTATTAAAAAATAATCAATGCAGCTTGATACTGTTTGAACTTTTCTTTATGTTTGTTTCCAATTTCTGCTTTGAGGGTAATAAAAAGTATGTTAACATAATGATTGTGAAAATTCCACAAAAAGGTATTTATCAAAAGCCTGATGTCTTGCCAGTTTAACAGTCAAAAGAAAATGGTATCTTCATGAATCAATTCAATTGAAACTGAGGAAATTAGTCTACCCCTTTTGCAGATTTTTAATAATAATAAATAATTTACCCACTATTTTTTTCATTTTTAGCTTTTCGTGCAATATATTCATAATCAATTTATGTTTAATTGTCAAAATTATAATTTCCTTACCATTAAAATCATCTAAATGTATATTTCAGTTAGTTTTATGTGATAAGAGGTAAGTTTTAAAATTTTAAATTTCACCTTTTTTATCCCTTTTTGGGATGTTATTTGTACAGATTTAATTTGTGACCATATCATTTCGTCTATTTGAAGATATATTATATGAAACATAAAACTGATGATCAATTTAATACTACAGTCTCAATATGTATCTAATTTTTGGTATATTTCCGTTTTCTTCAACGCTTTGTCTACACATGTTTTACGTTTCTTTTGGTATTGGTAGTATTTATATGAATAAAATGTGTTGATATTAAATTTAAGGTTGTCATAAAATGTCAGTTTGATGAATAATATATGTTATTATCCATTAAATGAACTTTTAGCTTCACAACAGTTTAGTTTATAATGAAGGAATAAAGAAAAGCGTGAAAGCTGAAATTTTAAAACCGCTATTTGTTAATTCTTACCAACTAAACCTGACTAAAATAAACATTGATGGTGTTTTAAAAGGAAAGTTATAATGTTGTTCACTATAATCCATAAAATGTCGTGCATCTTATAGCACTGAAAGCTAAAAAATATTTCAATAAAGTGTAAATTATTAATTTTTACGCATATTTTAAAAGGGGGGGGGCTTCATTTCTTGGTTTCTTTTCCCATATCTTTTATGCAAACAATATTATTTTATCATTGTTTAATTGAAGAGACACAAGGCTGTTAAAAATCTCTTTTTGTGCATATTTCTGATCATTTTAGCACTCTTTTGTTGCAACAAAAATGAAAATGCAAATAGAAAACGAAAAGTTAGCACAGTGTAAATCTCCAATGATTATTTTTAAAGAACAAACCATTTGAATTCAGCTAATAAACACATGAAATACCTATTATTGGGAATATAAATACTCATAAAAATAGTTGTTAACAATAAGCTTTTGTGATCAATGACTTTTGAATGCCATAAAATCTGTTTCAACTACTACTTTTCATCGAATTTAAGCTCATTTATTTGGTAAAAAGGGTACCCTAAGGCACTTACAGCATTTACAATACAGTATAATTCAATCAATTTGATCTGAAAATATATATAAACCTTTTACTTGTAAAAAAATATTATTTTTACCAGAAAAAACCTTTTATCTTAATAATAACTGTTTAAAAGGTAATTAAACAGAAATCTGAAAACTGTTAATCACCTATTTTTCACAGTTTAAGGCCAAAATTAAGTTTAAATGGTGTATACATGATAAATTATGCTTTGTATTGTAATTGGAAAGTAATTTTTTATGATTCAAAACCAATTTGTTTCTTTCTTATTCACACATGGCTTGTATTTTGGCAACTCAATTAAAAAATACGGTTAGGGCGTAATATTTTCGCAAAATGACCTCTTTAAATCATATAATGAATACAATTTTAGGTTCATTCAATGCCTTATATATACTTAACTTAATAGATTGCAGTTTTTAGCCATATAAGAACTCATATGTCAAGCATATTTAAAATGTCTTGGTGAGGCTGATATTACGAAAATTTAACAGAAATCTGAAATAGGTTAATCACCCATTTTTTATGTTTAATGTCATAATTTGGACAAAATGGTGTTAACATGATAAATTATGCTTTGTTTTAAAAAGTAAATTACATCATTTAAAGCAAATTTTATTGTATCTTTTTCACATATGGGTTGGTGCTTTGAAATTTATTTTTTAAAAAAATAGGGGTAGGGGTAATATTTTCGCGAAAATTGCCAATGAAAATCAAATTATGAATGAAATTTTGGGCTCATTTGATGTCATATATACATATCTACTTAAATAATATCAGTTTAGAGCCATAAAATTACTCAAATGTTGAGCGTATTTGGAATATAGAGAAAAATGGGAAAATTCTGCAATATTCCAAATTGGGAATTTTTGGACATTTGAACACCAGAACGGGCAAAAAAAACACCATTTGAACAATAAAACACAACAAAGTAATCAAATGTATTGAGAAACATAAAAATCTTGATATAAAGTCACATAAGCTAATATATGATAGTCGACAGACCAAAAACTTGAATCTTTGGGGTAGGGCTACTATTTTAGCCACAACTTTTTTGCCGAAGAAAAACTCAATATAACTAGACACGTTTTGGAAAGGGAATACATAGACATTTTTAATGATACCCTACATATCTTTCTTAATGTACAGGAACAAGTTTATATCTGCGTCTTAATATGAACAATAGCTAAAATCTAAATCGTCAAAAATATATTTCAAGCTAAAAAAACCCAAATGACAATTGTGTTCCAAATTTTTTATGTTAACGTGATTTTTCATCAATGGGATGCTTTAGCTCAGCCCACGTACTACTATCCGACTTGTTTTTGTACTCGAATGAAGCAGAATTCATTCAGGAACCTTGCCAAAAAAAGAAGAAATTGGCCATGAAGATCATTTAATTTTACTTTTCGCTCAACCAATGAGGTTTTGTCATTGAATAATCCAACGTTGATTGAACATCTCGACCAAATATATCCCAGATAACTAGAAATTACGGAGACCACAAACTCAACAAATACTGCTTCATACCTAGATTTATTCCTCGAAATTGACCAAGACGGAAACCTTGTTTCTAAGATTTATTCCTGCTTTCCTTGCCTACGGGGTTTATGTTTCGCAGTCGATTCGATACTCTCATGCCTGTTCCAAGTATCAGAATTTTCTGAAGAGAACATTGCTCTTGTCGTATAAATTACTACAACAAGGATACATCTAATCATGGTTGAGGTCGTCCCTCCTAAAATTTTATGGTCGCCATCCAAGATTGGTTGATCCACATGGTATCAGTGTATTTCAACTAGTTATAGACCTGTTACCGGTAACACAAAAATAAGTTGACCTCTTGTCGGATTGACGTTAACCCGGATTAGAGTTTAAGGATTCCACGACGGTTGTTGCGCGCAAGCCAGTGGATGCTTAACCATCTGACGCATCTGATCCCACTCCTGTTTTGTAAAAGAGTTCATGGATTCCAAGCATTTGTTCCTTTGGTTTTCGTTTTATCTTTAAGTTTGATTCAAATTTATCCTGTCT